>RJVU01080398.1:1635476-1699908 GCA_003731715.1 Anabarilius grahami | reverse complement strand
TTTCGTCAGTAAAGCCGGTTCCCTGATTACCGCTAAATCGCCATCACCTGCTTTCAAATGGAGCGGCATTTAATAGACAGAACCGTAGATCACTGACAAGCTACGCAATATCGCGTTCATTATCGCAGATGAATCGCCTTCGATGATCTCTTAATATCCATGCTGATAATTTCAGAGATGGCAGAGAGAATTATTCATTCCAGTGTCTGTTTCGCTTTAAAACACGAACTCTCTGTCATATTCTGTGATTGTATCTGAAGAGCGCGAGCCCTCCCGCATCGCGCTGTTCCTGTCTGAAAGGAACGTCCCACCGCTGTATGGCCAGATGATATGAAAACTGTTTCTTGGCTGGATAAAGCTAACATGCTTCTTGCTATATAAGTTTTGTTGCTTTCCTGTAGCTCAGTGGTTAGAGCATGGCACTAGCAATGCCAAGGTCATGGGTTCGATCCCAGGGATTGCACATACTCCGATACAAATGTATAGTATAATGCAATGTAAGTCGCTTTGGATAAAAGCGTCTGCCAAATGCATAAATGTAAAAGTAAATGTAAATGTGATGGATGAGGATTGCAATCAAAGAAAAGACGATTGCGGTGAAATACAGAAGCACAAGTGATTACGTTATATTGATAAGCAAAGAAATCATGTATGAGCGCGCTCTCGATGCACTGATCGCATTGTATTTATGCACAAACACATTTCAGTACATTCACGTTGTTTTCACACACTTTCAGGATAATGTTTGGATTTGTCCTGTGTATGTTGCTGTTAGGGATGGAACCGTTCGGTTCTCCACCTACGGTTCGGCACGCGCTTGCACTGCGGTTCATCCCAATCTGACAACGCATTTATGATAGGGTTGGTTGAAAACAACGTGCAAAACAGACAGACGGATTCGGCTAATGCATGTTTCAGTCGATGGATGTGCATTCTGGTTTCCCAATACGTTACAACTGCGATGATCAAAAGAACATGGACAAAACAGTCACTGTAAACAAATGTTCAATGACATGCCGAATGCTCTATGCCCAGTCATTTACGCCGTCATCATCCGGGTGTTGATAGCTCTCGAGCGCAGGTGAGACCTAAACATCTCACATTGCTATCTTTGTTTAAACTAAACTCATTTAAACCATGACATTTAAAACATTCAACTGTAAGACACGAAAAAGAACTTGCACGCGCTGCAAGGAGATTTGTGTGTACGCTCATCCGAAGCGCGTTTCGTGTCACAGCGCACAAATACTCTCACGCAAATTCTCTATCAAGTCTTGCACCTAAACCAGTGGTTCTCAACCTTTTTTGGGCCAGCGCCCACTATTCATTATTCAGGTCCTTTACCGCCCCCCACACACACACACACACTCTCACACAAAAAGGGATAAATGTCTTTATTGAAAGTATGCTGATTATTATTCTGTATTAATAATAATAATATGTATAATTCACATCTGTGTTTTCTTCTTCTTCTTCTTCTCATTATTATTATTATTATTATTATTATTATTATTAATATTAAATCCGTAACTTTTTTGTATTTAAAATGTAGGCTACCAAATTTAATCGGTGAATAGCCTACATCATGAATCCATTTTCCAAACCGTGTTTTTGTCTTATCCTGAATCACTACGACACACCTATAATAAGAGTTTATATTGGGACTATTAGACTGGTTTGAGTCGACACCGCTGTGGAGTACAGTAGCTGCAGTATAAGACGCCTGCAGTTTAGTTTATTTACCGCTAGAGCTCCAAAAGTTATGGACTGCAGCTTTCATGATTAAAAAGCATGTCACTGAAAGCCAAATAACAGATTTGATTTGACTGAACAGTGGCAGGCAGCCCTTAATTTGTGCCGGGACAAGCTGGAACCGGAACCTCCGAAATCTGATCCGCCACCTCATTTGGGGATCCCCCTCTCATATAACACCAAAAGTGGTCCATGCCGTGTTTTTTGTTTTCCGACACATAAGCAACATATAAAGCAGTGGCTGTCAAACTTTTTTTAAAGAACGACTTTTTTTTTTTTATTATTGACACGACCAAATCAAGTCAAGCCAAGCACAAGAATACTAAAATATATAATATACATGTACAGAACAAGAATAAAAACTTATAAGTAGCTATAAACAAGCCCAAACGAATTAATTTGAAGTGAATCTGAAAGTAAAAACCGGTGTTCTCAAGCAGCCTCTCGTTCGGCACAAATTCAAATGTTTCCATATTAGCAATGTATTTGGATGCTGAACTTTTATTTATTATGTCATATAGGATTTGTACTTCACTCCCGTTTCGATATCAACGAAAACAATCATCCTCTTCACATGAGCAAAAATGTGTTTGGCAGGACCAGTTTCAGCGGTGGTCTCGCTGAACGGCACAGATAGGATACTACGGAGTAGTAGTACTACGGAGATTTTTTTAAAATGAGCAGTGTAATTTTTTATATGTTTGGCTGACGGTATTTTGTTTTGATAATGAACAGGCTGCGATGTCAAGTTTGCAATGAATCTGTTGAGTGCGCACGCGAGGCGCCGGCGTGATCACTTCAACTGTTTCCTTATACCAGCAGAAACAACTTAAATACTCCGTAATTTACAGATATGCGTAAGACATTATTCGATACTGCGAAGTTTACTTTTATACACTCACACTAAAAACAGAACATTATGCTTTTGCAAAATAAAGAAAACAGGATGCGCTTTTTGCCATCTCAGTTTCCTTTCCTTTCCTTAACTTGTTTGTGGAGCGTCGCGCCTCACAAAAATGAATCAAACTCAGCAGTATATAGGCTACTATTGGGCACAGTTTTTTCTTTCGCTTTGTTAATCAATTAAGTCAAATATATTTTGTTTATTTATTCATTTTAGACTATGCTTTTATGAAAATGCCAACCCATTTTTTTAAGTCTTGTGACACAGGGTTTGAAAACTTGTGATATAAAGAATACATATAAATTATATAATTACATAAATTATAGACATATAAACTTCGATGACGATGTTTTCTGAAACTTAAGCGTGCAAGTCGCATGCTTTGCATTATGAAGGGAACTACAGAGAGAGCTATTTGTGTTGTTGGATATCATTTTATTAAAAATGCTGTGAGGAGACGCAGAAGAACTGATGAAATACTGGTTAAACGCGTATGCCTGGTCTCCACATGAACGCGCTCGCGCTCAAAATACGAGTTTAAACATCTGATTTCTATGCCAAGGGCTGTTTGTCAGACTTTGTTGGGCCTAATGCATAATGCCATGGTGTTTTACGCACAAATGGTCACTACACACCATGAGTATGCCAACCTTAACACGCATTTGAACTAACGCAAAACTCAAGATAATCTGCAACTGCCTATTGAATTTCTTTGATAATTCTGACATTATTATGGCTATTATATTATGAATGGAAGAATAGGAATGCAAGATTTGTTGTGACACCTTATAAACCGAAAGAATAAGGAATAGCATAAGTCAATTTAATTATAACATAAAAATGTAAATTAATAAATTATTTAAAAAAGAACAAATGAGTAGACATTTAAAATTGTTGTGCAATACTTGTTTTATGTTAAATGTTTGATTATTCATGTTAAATGTAAAAATGCTAAATAAAAACAATAAATTAATAAATATAGTACGCCTATATAAAATAAATAGCCTTATGAGACTGTTTATTGACATCTTTAAAACATAGTTTAATAAAGCCAGCATTTAAAAACAATTTGACAGTTTTTTTTATCCATTTGAAAATATAGTTAAAATATGCTATTATAAACTCGTAGGGGCAACAAATCAACTTCTGACTCTCTCCCATGCCACTCAGAGTATGGGCTGTCATTGGACAGTAAAAACGACCATAGGCTATACAGTCATTTCAGCGCTAATGTGTGCACTTAGGTTTTATTACGCATTTAGGAGAGTATTGCAAGAAGCTGCTTACATTAATCTTACTTTCGAAAAAAAGAAATAAATACAATCATGATTTTTCATAAAAAAATATATTATAATTACAGGCTTAAATACCTTGGTATCAGCTTATCATCATCAATGGTATAATTTGTTTGGTTTGTCATAATTAATTTGTGTCCATAATCAGTAAAATAAAAATAATAATAAAAAAAAATCTTCTAACAAGAATAAACACATATGAACAATTAGATTAAATTATTATTGTATTATTAGTTATTTTTAACTAGCTAGCCTATCTTGAAATTATCCAAGCAGCGTTTTGTGCTCAGATGTCACGGCGAAATTACCTAAATGTGATTACGGAATTTTAAATTAATTATCCATCAAATTGTCATTTTCTTCTTACAGTCTTGCGAGTTAACAATAATGCCCAGTAAATTACTTTGTGAACAAAGAAAACTTTTTGTCATTAGGCATTAAAAATTTAAAAGTTTTACCTTATAAATAGAATTTAGCTTCATTTCATTTTAAAATTCATCACCGGAGTGAATGGGAACATGATTTATTGAAAATATTTGAAAATATAAGTGGTTCTTAAATCAATACTTTTTTAATGGCTTGTCAACTTTCCATTCCTCCGCTGCGTGGTTCAGCGCTGGATTCAAGCCACCACCGGTTGAGCGCTGGTCTATGACTGGAAAAATAATCGTTGCAAAAGAAACGATACATAGCCTAGCTTACATGTTGCATTAAACTGGCAGATTCTAGAATGTTGTAGGCAATTCTTTTGCAAGTAATTACAAGTTTAATCTTGTCTTGCCTGGATCTTTGGTGTAAACTCGTGAACGCCCCCCAAGAACACCTGAACGCCCCCCTTTTAAAAATCTTGCTTCCAACGCCCCCCGTTGTTCTCTGAACACCCCCTGGGGGGCGGTACCGCCCCGTTGAGAAACACTAACCTAAACGGACAAATTCACAAAAAAATTATGTCAACATGCACATCTTAGCGTGTATCCTAACAAACATAGGTTCTGTTTTAAGAGAAAAACGAGACAGACAGTGCATGTGTCTCAGTCTCAATGTACTGGATCTTTGAATTCAAGTCAAGTCAAGTCAAGTCACCTTTATTTATATAGCGCTTTTTACAATGCAGATTGTGTCAAAGCAGCTTTACATTGATAACTGGTACATAATTTTGGCTGCACAGCAGCTCTTAAAGAATAGTGTCAATGCAGGCAGATCAGAAGCACTGTTGATTAAATGTCAAGAATACTGTTGAATATCAAATGTCAAGTCAAATGTCAAGTGTCCCCAACTAAGCAAGCCAAAGGCGACAGCGGCAAGGAACCCAAACTCCATCAGGTGACATCAGGTGGCAAACAGGTGGCAAACAGGTGTTAAAATGGAGAAAAAACCTTGGGAGAAACCAGGCTTAGTCAGGGAGCCAGTTTTTCTCTGGCGAACAGTGCTTTGTTACGAATCTGGTTGAATTATGTCTTAAAGGGAAAGCAGTCTAATATTCCTGCTTTGTGTGTTTAACCCTCTGGGGTCTGAGGATTTTCGGGGCCCTGGAGAAGTTTTGACATGCCCTGACATTTGTGCTTTTTTCAGTTGTTCATATACATATTAATGGAAAAAGTGTCATTACACTGTATTCAGCACAAACTAGGCTACAATAATATGTGAGGAACATGTATGTACATGTTTGTGTTTTTGAAGGAATAACATTTATGCATGGTTATTGAAAAAACAATAAACTTAAGTCACTGAAATAAAGCCAAAAAATGTATATTAAATCTGTGTTCACAAGACTTCTGGGTATTGGAGGTTGTAGACTAGAGTTTTTGCTTCAAAATTATGTAAAAATTATCCTGCCTACTCTTTCATTTATAACAATATATTGATTTAGTTTTTGTAAGACACTTTTTGTCAAGAAACACAGTATGCGTGGAGGCGTGAATCATCATGAATAATGGGTGATTTACACCTGAGAAGACAAAAGAATCGCATAATGAGGTGTAATATTAATGAGGCCTTTCAGTCAGGTAGGCTGTGAAAAAACCCTCTGTGATCATGTCTCAAGCTCATCATGGTGTATATCAAACATACAGAAAAAACAGCAATACTGTGAAATATTATTACAATTTAAAATAATGGTATTCTATTATATACTTTAAAATATAATGTATTTCTGTGATGCAAAGTGTCTGAACAATTATGTTACCTCTATGGCATTTCATATAGGCTTCTAGCTTAAAAGCATGCACATTTGGAGAAATATTGATGGATTCTCATATATTTATGTCAATTTTCTATACAGAGGAGTAATATTTATTCAATATTTATTGTCATCACTATGAGCGCTGGATACTGTGTTTTCAATTCATACTCGCAGCCGGAGGGCGCTCTGTGCACATTTAGTCCACAAATATCTCCTAAAGAAGAATAGGCCATGTGACATTCCAGGAACTAACAGGCTTCCAGAGATCGCTAACTATGGCTATTCAAAACACTTTTGAAGACAATAAATACACGATTGAGACGATGTATACATGTATTGCCTCAAAATTTGCGTCTGAATAGCATTGGCTCTGTGGGTGTGGCCGCATTAGCAGATAATGAGCTGAATCACGAGCGTCTGACATGGCTCTTTTCATACAGATTACATAAACACAGAATTTTTGTTTTCTATTTGACTTACACGGTTTAAAACCTGACATTTCAAAGTTTTTTTTAGACATAAGTCTAATTTTTTTGTGATTAGTATTCACTAAGTTACAGTTCATTTTCTGAGAACTATCATATTGGAGTTCGTTCAGAGGGAGACGAGAGATCACGCATCATGTTAGTTTTCTTTATTTTGCAAAAAGCACAACATTTTGTTTTTACTCTGAGTGTACACAAAAAAAAGAAGATATTCCACAGATTAAAATGGTGTATAACTGTTAATTGTATGTGCAACATTGACGGAGTATTTTGAGTCTCTTTCACACTGGTAAGAAAAAAACCGAGGTGGTATCGCCGACGTGACCGCCGACCCGAGGGAGTTAATGTTAATCAAAAGACAAAAGACGAAGAAATCTCTCTTGACTGAATAGCTTTTGTAACTTAATGTTACATCTTTATTTAATCAGAGAAGTTTATATGCAGTTATTTTATAGTTGATTACTTTGTTCAATTTCTGAAAACTATTGTTAGATAGTTGAAAAACCTGTAAAGCATTGTTGTTGTTGTTTTTTTTATGGGTGCTTTGGTGTACATAAATGTATGAATTATATTAAATCATATCATTTGGTTATTTGGTGTCCTTTTTTGGAAAGAGATCTAAATTTACAATGATTGGCAAATGGACGTGTTAAACAAGATAAATGGTGTATGCTTAATTTCATAAGTGTGCAATTAATTGCGATTAAAAAAATAATAATCTATTGACAGCCCTAGTGTGTGTGTGTGTGTGTATGTGTATATATATATATATATATATATATAGTATTTCACAGAAGTGAGTACACCCCTTACATTTTTATAAATATTTTGTCAGAGTCTTGGCAATCTTCTTATAGCCTTCATGTTGTCACATGAAAAGATATAATAAAATATTTACAAAAATGTTAGGGGTGTACTCACTTCTGTGAGATACTGTATATAATAAGTTATGTGTAGTAAACGAAATGTACGTCTGCCCCATTCATTCACACAGAGACACAGAACATGCAGGATTCATATTTAAACAGTCTTTTTGTGATTTAATATTCACAGACACTATATCGCGATTAAAATAAAGGTCTTAAGAATGAAAAAAACTTACCATTCACAATCATCGACTTGATCAAGTTGATCCTCGAAATGAAATTGAAGGACATGCTCTTCATCTGAGGTAAATTGTTCCAGAAGTATTACTCACTGCGTCTCAAAACGATATACATGAATCAGACTAAGCTTGATGCATTTTTTTCGAGCTGATGCGGGCATTTACTCTGTTGCATGTATCGCCTCAGAATTTGTGTTTGAATGCTCTGCGCTCTCCGTGGGTGTGGCCGCATTAGCGGATAATTAGCTGACTAGCAAACTACTGACATCTCTTGCTTTTTAAACAATTACATAAACAGAGAATATTTGTTTTCGATTTGACTTACATGATTTAAAACCTGACGTTTCCACATTTCTTTAGACATATGTCTTATGTTTGTGTGATAAGTTTTCACTAAGTTAGTTAATTTTCGAACGACTATTAGAATGGACTTCATTGAGAAAGAGACTGCAGCTGGCGCATCATGTTAGTTTTCTGTATTTTAGCAAAAAGCACCACAGCAACATTTTGTTTTTACTGTGAGTGTACACAAATAAAAGACTACATTCCACAGTGTTGTAAGGTCTGCACAGGATAAAAAATTAGCAGGCCAACTATAAACTGGGTTTAAGTTTTAACTCCTTGAACTTTTGTTTGTAAATCTCACATTGGCTCCGGCCTGGCGGACATTAACAGCCCACTTGACACATTTTATGGCCGTATCGACGGATTCCCGATTCCCTCCCTTGTGACTTCAAACGATCGTGGTCAACTCGGATCGAACTACTACAAGCCATGTGGCTGCATTCCAGACGAAAAACTCCAATACACGTACACACACACAGACCAAAGTGTACCCATCGTTGTATTTCAAGTTGCATGTAGGTATCCCTAGTATATATGCTTAGCTATGACTATAGTTGTGTGAATTGTACCCCAAACCTTTATTTGCAAGTATAAGATTGTATCTATGTCTTTATGTCTGTTGCACCTGACAAGTTTGGTTTCTTTGTAAAGCTCTCTTTATGCCTTATTCAACAATGTATGTCACATTACTGTAAAATGCATTGTTCTATTTTTAATGGTACTTCGAAGAAAATACACTCCGAGCTGACACTTCATAAATAATGCAAATCGAGCCGCAAGACAAAGAAAAAGTTAGCCCGCCAAAATTGCACCCTTATCATTGGCTGTTTCACCCAAGGAGGCATGTTGACTTGTTCTTCCTTAAAAGACAAGCACAAGCATTTTTCATTTGTCTCACAATTGTCTCTCAATTGTCCCTCGTCATTCCACGCACGTCTCTCCCAGACGTCTCGGCGACCATGCTTCCATCACGCGCTCCTCTTCTTCGGGACGACCATCTCCGAAACAAACTTTCAAGTCCTCAGTTCAAATCTTCCCGCGGAAACGGAAGAGGCCAAAGAACTGCAGCAGCACTGAATCTTCACATGTATCTTTTTGAATCTCAGCACGCAAACTCATGCAAGTACTGCTTCTCTCTATCTTAGATGCGATAAGTTATACGACCTAACAAAGTGATACTGATTCTTTGCTGACTCTCAAAGGCTGTCTGTAATTTTTGCTACTTGTCTTCTCTCTTTTCCTGTCTTTACTTTTGCTTTTGTATATACGTGTATTCTTAGTGTATATTTAGCCTATGTTTTAGTAGTTTCATATATTAAATACATTTTATTCATGCTCGATTGTTCTGCTGCTCATTCAGAAAACCAAGTCACTTCTACGTTTCGATTCTGCAACATTCTGATCTTATTATGTCATATGGTACCCCTGTAGATAATGTATACAGGTGCATCTCAATAAATTAGAATATTGTGGAAAAGTTAATTTATTTTAGTAATTCAACTCAAATTGTGGAACTCGTGTATTAAATAATTTCAATGCACACAGACTGAAGTACTTTAAGTCTTTGGTTCTTTTAATTGTGATGATTCTCGCTCACATTTAACAAAAACCCACCAATTCACCATTCTCAATAAATTAGAATACTTTATAAGATCAATAAAAAAATATATTTTAAACAGAAATGTCAGGCTTCTTAAAAGTATGTTTATTTCTATGCACTCAGTACTTGGTTGGGCCTCCTTTTGCATGAATTACTGCATCAATGTGGCGTGGCATGGAGGCAATCAGCCTGTGGCACTGCTCAGGTGTAATGGAAGCCCAGGTTGCTTTGATAGCGGCCTTCAGGTCATCTGCATTGTTGGGTCTGGTGTCTCTCATCTTCTTCTTGACAATACCCCATAGATTCTCTATGGGGTTCAGGTCAGGCGAGTTTGCTGGTCAATCAAGCACAGTAACACCATGGTCATTGAACCAGCTTTTGATACCTTTGGTAGTGTGGGCAGGTGCCAAATCCTGCTGAAAAAAATGAAATCAGCATCTCCATAAAGCTTGTCAGCAGAAGGAAGCATGAAGTGCTCTAAAATTTCCTGGTAGATGGCTGCGTTGACTGTGGACTTCAGAAAACACAGTGGACCAACCCGGGAGATGACATGGCAGCCCAAATCATCACTGACTGTGGAAACTTCACACTGGACTTCAAGCAACATGGTTTCTGTGCCTCTCCACTCTTCCTCCAGACTCTGGGACCTTGATTTCCAAATAAAATGCAAAATTTACTTTCATCTGAAAAGAGGACTTTGGACCACTGAGCAACAGTCCAGTTCTTTTCTCCTTAGCCCAGGTAAGACGCTTCTGACGTAGTCTTTGGTTCAGAAGTGGCTTGGTACGTGGAATGTGACAGTTGTAGCCCATTTCCTGAAGACGTCTGTGTGTGGTGGCACTTGATGCACTGACTCCAGCTTCAGTCCACTCCTTTTGAAGCTCTCCTAAATTCTTAAATCGACTTCGCCTGACAATCTTCTCAAGCCTGCGTTCATTCTAATAATTCTAATAATTTGAGATACTGATTTTTGATTTTGATGAGCAGCAAGCTTGTAATCATCAAAATGAAAACAAAAAAGTCTGGAAATATTTTACTTTGTCTAATAAATCTAGAATATATTAAAGTTTTAGTTTTTTAATTAAATTGCAGAAAAAACTTTTTCATGATATTGTAATTTATTGAGATGCACCTGTATATTGAAAATGCTTCCTTTGTGAATAAGCCTGTAGACTCTTATTCTTACTTTATAAACTCACTTACTGCCTCTCAGTTTAGCTAGAAATATTTAGCTAATGTTGTTGAAATATCCGTCTTGAATGCTGAGTCTTCCTTCGGGCCTGATGATTTAATTTCTCTTTTTTACGCAGCTTGTTCTGGTATTTTAGATTCTATTGCCCCTTTTAAGTTAAAACAACCAAAACAGAAATCTTATTGGCTGTATGATAACGCTCGTTCTCTCAGACAGGCTTGTCGTAAAGTAGTGAGAAGATGGAAGCATGATCACTTAATGGTGTCATTTGAGATTTTCAAAGAGTGTCTGGTTAAGTTTCAGAGTGCTGCTAAGTCAGCTAGAACAAAATATTTTTTCTAATTTAATTACTACACACTGTCATAGACCTAGGATTTTATTCTCTACAATAAATTCAGTAATTAATCCAAGTTGCCAATTTCATGGTGAACCCTTGGCTGAACATTCACCTCACTCAATGTTATTATAAAAGTAGCTTTTCCTATAAGTGGCCTCAGTATCCAAGTTTTGATTATTAATCTCTGGACACTAGGGTGTTCCCAAATAATTTTAAGCATGCGGTTGTTCAGCCTTTGCTTAAGAAGCAAGGTCTGGATGAGGGTTGCTTTAATAATTTTCGGCCTGTGTCTAAGCTATCATTTTTATCAAAACTTTTAGAAAAAGTTTCAGTCTCAATTGATCCCGTTTTTAAATGCAGCCAAGTTATTAGTACGCTTTCAGTCTGGTTTGCTTTCAGGCTGCCTTGCTAAAAGTGTTCAATGACATTTTACTTGCAGTCGATGCCAGTAAAAATGCTGTATAGATCATACTTGACCTTAGGTACTGTAGACCATAATGTTCTTATTTGGCGTTTAGAGCATTTATTCTGTATCAAGGGTACGGACTTGAGGTGGTTTAGTTTGTATCTTAAAGACAGGTCTTTTCCAGTAGAGTTAGGTAAGTTCTCTTCTGCTCCTATTAGTATTGGAGCACCTCAGGGCTCTATTTTGGGTCCGCTTCTTTTTAACTTATACATGTGTCCACTGGGGGATATTATTAAGAACCAAAATGTTTAATTTCATTTTTATGCTGATTATACACAGCTGTACCTGCCATTGAAAGCTGGCCATTCCATTCAACCTTTGTTGGAATGCATCTAGGACATTAAGAAGTTATCAAATAACATTCTTCAACTTAATGAGGACAAAATGGAAATAATTGTATTTGGTCCACCAAAATTAAGGAGTAGTCTCATTAAGGAGCTGGGTAATCATTTCCCCTCAGTTTCCTCTGAGGTTAGGAAACTTGGTGTCATCCTGGACCTATCAATTTTTGTTCTTCATGCTTTTATTACCTCACACTTAAACTATTGTACCTCATTGTACCTGGGTCTTCCTCAGTCTTTGCTTACACACCTCCAGATGGTATAAAATGCAGCTGCAAGGCTGCTGACCAGGACAAAGTAATATGATCATGTCACCCCAATTTTAGCTTTGCTTCATTGGCTCCTGATCCGTTTTTAGAATTTAGTTTAAAATTCTGTTTTTTTTTTTTTTTAAAGCTCTTACTGATCAAGCTCCATTTTATCTTCTTACTCCTCTGTCATCTTCCAGACTTTTAATATCTTCAGACAGGGCTCTTTTACCTATTCCTCACTCCCATCTAAAACTAAGGGAGATAGAGCTTTTTCTGTTGCCGCCCCCTGTCTATGGAACCATTCACCTTCTATTACCATTTTTAAATCAAAATTGAAAACATATCTCTACTCCCCAGCATTTTAAAAGGATAGTTCACCCAAAAATGAAAATTATCCCATGATTTACTCACCCTCAAGCCCTCCTAGGTTTATATGACAATCTTCTTTCAGACAAACACAATCCGAGATATATTTAAAAATATCCTTAGTCCTCCAAGGTTTATAATGGTTGTGAATGGTAACCCACATTCTGAAGACAGAAAAAATGCATCCATTCATAAAAAAAAGTAATCCATACGGCTCTAGGGGGTTAATAAAGGCCTTCTGAAGCGAAGGGATGTGTTTTTGTAAGAAAAATATCCATATATAAAACTTTATAAATTCGAATAACGAGCTTCCGGTAGACGACCTCACGCAGAATGCGCAAGCTGACTTGTGCCAAATGAGTAACCCGTGACGCGATGTATGACGCAGGATGTAGGAGTATCGCAAGCTTAGACGCCTCTCGCGGTTCAAACAAATATGGCTGGGCAACAAACTCTAGCTCCTCTTCTCTTATATTGTAATCCTCCAACATTTCTCTTTAAAATTTCTCGTTTTAGACTTCTAATTTGTGACCAGTGTTTTGTTTTGCTCTCTCCTCTTCGCCTCCACGTTTGTCATTGCGTCATTGCATCATTGCATTTGGGTCAAAGGTTGCTCTTCCGCCCAAATTGACGTGCTGAATAGAGTGCCTCAGGGATGACGCATTTTTGTAGGCAAAATCCGGAAGCGAGTTAGCATTTTAGGACTTTCGGTTCCAACGCCGTCAAGTCTATGGGTTTTTTGAATGGGTTTTTGCTAAATCGCCTGAAATAAGGTCTGTGGTTAACAAAGCCTCTAAATACTTTCACGTTTTGATCTATGACATAAAACACACCAGTTATAACCCACTTGTGATTTTTTTTTTTAACTTTTACTGTGTCTTAAAATCGGCGGTTGCTAACAAATTGCTAAAATGGACCATTTCCTTTGGCGGGGACTTTAGACGTCATCATTAAAAACGGGACATTTGGACAGCATTTCTCATGAAAAAGTGGATAAGTATTCATACACAGCGCAGATCATAATCAGAGAGCATGTTTTTAAATAAAGTTGTTTTCTAAATAAAGTTTGAGGACGCTTGGTGGTGACGACGTTGATCCGCAACCATTGTGTGCTGTAGTCCGTTTATAGCCTACTGTTAGCCTTTTATATCTGACGACTTTATTTAGGCTTCAAAATCTATAAATGTTGTGTTAACTTGTAAAGATTATCTTGATAGACAAAACGTGTAAGTGTCATAACCCTTTGTTAAACCCTTTGTTAACCCTTTCCAAAAGTCTATGGGAAAAATGCATAGGTTTTCAACCGAGGGAACCAGTGCGCCGCTAACTTCCGGGTTGGCCTACAAAAACGCGTCATCCCTGGGGCACTCTATATGCGTACGGTCGTCTACCGGAAGCTCGTATATTTAAATTTATAAAGTTTTTTATGTGGATATTTTTCTTACAAAAACACATCCCTTCGCTTTATTAACCCCCTGGAGCAGTATGGATTACCTTTTTTATGGATGGATGCATTTTTTCTGTCTTCAGAATGTGAGTTACCATTCACAACCATTATAAACCTTGGAGGACTAAGGATATTTTTTAATATATCTCGGATTGTGTTTGTCTGAAAGAAGATTGTCATATAAACCTAGGATGGCTTGAGGATGAGTAAATCATGGGATAATTTTCATTTTTGGGTGAACTATCCCTTTAATATTATCATACTTCTGTTTTATTGTCTGTTTTGTTTGGCTTTACTCTGTTTTTATTTTATGTTTCTACCCTGTTCAGCACTTTGGATAGCTCTGCTATGTTTAAATGAGCTATATAAATAAAATGTACTTACTTACTGAATTAATCATTTGATACAATGCACTTATTGTGTACATACATGTTTTTACATTGTACTTACATTTTTAAAATAAATACCTGCATGTATTTACTTCTGTAATTAATTTCTGTAATTGTTTAATTGCACTGTTGACCCAACCCTTAAACCTACCCATACCACCAAACCTGTCCCTAACCTTTCCCGCATCCCACCTCAATAGCAGCAAAAGTGTTTTGCAATACTATATAAACACAATAAATACATTGTACATATTTTTTGTTGTAAGTACATAGTAGTTAAGGCTACCTAATATAAAGTGGGACCGTATACAGTATATTTCTTAATGAGAGTATACTGCAAATAAAGTTAGATATAATATTTATCCATTATTATTTTATCCAACTGCGCATAACATGCAGAAAGTGTCCATGAATTAAGAAATTGTTAATCACTTTTTATTAAATCGTTCCTTTGTAAATTAATAAACTGCTGATCACTTTTCATTAAAATGTTTCTTTGTAGCCTAATACTTAAAATGTGAGAACATTGTAGGCTATTAATTTGTTCTTATGATTAGAAAAATGAAGAAATGAAGAAATGAAGAAATAGTCTAAAAGGTAGCTATACAGTGGAATTAAAACACAGGAATGAAATATCCCAATAAAATGTCCTCCTGTTTCAACTAAAGATGATGATTAATAAAACATTGTGTCAGCGTGGGGCTCCGTAAATTGGCCTAAATATTTTCAACACGGGCCTACATAAAGTCCTGGGACAGTTAAACTTATTAATTATTGCAGGTTTGAATAGAGAGAACAGTGTTTGTGTCTGGGATGTAAAATTAAGATGACACAGCGTCAGTAAAGACGTTAATAATATGAACGCGCTTTGGTCCATGATTCAGAATTAATTCAAAAACACTTTTTTGTAGTTAGGCTATTACAGCGAAAATTTCAATTAATTTAATTATTTTAGACTTTGTTGTGTTAGGTTTTCCCCATAAAACATAAACTGTGTGTTATTAGCCTATCAAAAAAATCTGCTGTTTTCCACAAAAAGCAGCACGATCCCTGATCAGGATTTGAACATAATAAACATAACAAAATGCACCACAAGACCATTATATATCTCACAGTCAGTGCCAGAAATTTCCTCAAAAAATTAGGTGCAATGGGCTGATTATAAAGTGGTAGAGTGTTGGACAGAAACATCAATGACACTGGTTCAAATCCCGAACAAACAGACTGAGATGTGTGTCCCCTGTACAACTGGAAGGATCCCAGGATCCCTGTGAAATTTAGACTAACTATTGGATTGAAAGTTGTTGTATATGGCGAGTGTGTAAAGTGTCTGCAGCCTGTGACAAAAAAAAAACATGAGTGGGAAGTCTTTACCATTTCGTTTTGCTTGGAAAAAGCTGGCATAGTAAAACGGAGTAAATCATCTGATCAAGCAAAGTATCTGATTCTGTTTGAATTCTTCAGTCATTGAATAATAAAATATTTAATAATAAACTTCTATGACAAAAACACTACAACATGTAAATTATTTAATTCCTTTCGTTATCAACTTTAGAAATAGTAGGCTAATGTCTAGAATAGTGATTTAAGTCTGAATTGTTCTTTTGTGACTTGTTTTTAGTCTTAGATGCTCAGATATGGGGGTTGGGAGAGTTCAGTAGTTGGGGGTGGGGGGCGCAGGACAATACTAGCTAAAGGTGTAAATCGCACAGCAGCGAGGGAGACAAAGAAACTTGCTGAAAGAAATCCAGCGTGTCGACGAAAGAGACGTAAAGAAAACTTCTGTTCTTAACTTGATACTTGTACTATTTTCATTTTGCAGCTTTAATTGTACACAGCAATGCTGCAATTTATTTGGCAATAAAAATGTAAAATGGATAACACTTAATTTTAGGGTCTTTTATCTAGTTGCTTATTAGCATGCATATTATAGAATATTGGCTATTTATTATTTAAGCACATATTAATGCCTTATTCTGCTTGACCATATTCTACATTCTTAATTCTACCCAATACCTAAACTTAACAACTACCTTACTATTTACTAAGCAGTAAATTAGGAGTTTATTGAGGGAGAGTCATAATTAATAGTTTTTATGTGTTCCCTATGCTAAAGTATTACCGTAAAGTGTGTCGCAAGAATAAGATTCTGTCCTCATTTTACATAAAATCGCACAGGGAATAAACACCTGTAATAAATAAACAGCCTACTGTCCCAAGACTTTATGTAAACCTTGAAAATAAAGTACTATTTAGCCTAGTTAGTATTATTATTTATTTTTTTAGTCATTTTAGTCAACAAAATGTTTCAAGTCTTTTTTTAAAGCTGTAATAAACATATTCAGCCAACACTGATTTGTTTGATGCCGTACGGATCTGTTTTGAAATTTGTTGTTTTTCTTGCGTTGTTTTATATCATTTATCCGTTGGTTATCACTGTCAGTCATCTCAATTTCATGAGTCATTTACAAAACCAACCGCTTGACCAATCTGTTTCTTAAGCATCAAGAACAGTAAAACAAAGACTGTCTGCCAACACCGGTTAAGAGCAAATATTTACAAAGTTATCATTAAGTATCAATTAAAAATGAACACAGCCTAATACTAATAAAAAATGACAGACAATGAATAAAGTTCTTTTTTGGATCAATAAATGTATATTTTAAAAGAACTATGTTGGCTTGAGAAGGCTAAACCTCGAGCCAGATCTTGAACTTGGATCTCAGTTGCACCATGTGTTGTAACGCTGCCCACTAGCCTATTGTTTCTTCACTGTTAAAACTACAATGCAAAGCCTACTCATTCATGTAGCCTATTAGGGAAAATGTCTCGGTTACGCATGTAACCCTCGTTCCCTGAAGGAGGGAACAGAGACGTTACGTCAGAACATTACCCAAACAATCCCTTTCATATCAGTAACTAAAGATAATGCTCTATCAGTTGTGGATTCTATGAGAACGTCAGCATCCACCACCACTGACTACAGCGAGTGAATGTTAATAATTGTGTTAGGATATCTGTAACAAAGAGTCAGCGGAGTTGGCATCCATGTGCGTTTTTTATTAAAAGAAGCAATAGTGGTACAAACAGGCAATGGTTAATCACCATATACTTTAGGCAACACAGGAATGAGGTCAAAATGCAGGCACAGGGTCAGGACAGGCAGAAAACAATACAGAGTACATCCAAGCAAACAAGGCAGAATCACAATGGCAGACAGCAAAGTGTCATAACAGTGAAAACAGTCCAGGGTCAAACACAAAATGATCAGATAACTAGGTTGTGTGACAATATCACTGGAACAGTTACAACAACTTCCTTCCCAAAGCTCCTGGGGAATCTTAGACAGAAACATCCAGAAGGTAAAATCTGGTAAATGTTTATTTTTAGAATATCAGTGGTATAAGTATTAGAATCAGTCTGAATGGGCTGCAGGCTAGGGTTGGCCAATAGAATGAATTTTTGTAATATAATATACAATGATTTTGCTGTTGAAGTAAAATTAAGCAACTTTGTGAGTTTTGTTTGTTTTCTAGAAACAGTCCGAGCAGTGGCACATTGGAAATAAGAGCTGTTGGTAACACTTTATTTTACAGTGTCCTTGTTTCACATTACATGTTTGTACTATAGTAATAACTATAAATTATGTATAACTGTGTGCAACTAACCCTAAACCAAGCTCCAAAGTACATGTAATTGATATTACTCAGTACTAAATGTATTATTACACTGTAACAAGGACACCTTAAAATAAATTGTAACTGAGATGTTGGTTATTGGGAACCCAGGGGCATAAGTGACCCCCACAAAAAAGAATTTGTCAATTTGTTCCACTTAGTCAGCAAGATGGTGAAATGGACTACTTGCACTGAGCCTCGTGATGCACATCTGGTTTAAAATAATACTGCTCAGTTATTTTCGGTTATATATATTTATAAACATTTCAGCAGATTGAAGATAATTCATGTTAATGCAGAGAATATGATTAATTGTTTAAAAAAACATTTGGCAGCCCTAAAACGTAGTAATAATCTGCGTTTTCATGAGAAGCTCTTTGTATATAAGTGTGTTGAATGCTGACCGGAAACTATCGAGCAGTACTTAGAACGTGGAAGTAGTTGTGCAAGTAGTCCATTCTTGTGAATTAAATGTTTATAATAATAATTTAAATAAATGTAGGATACCTGTTCTGTCCCTTTACAGGGATCAGAAAAAGAAAACTATTGCTGGTGTGATCAGAGGAATAAATCACAACATAATACAGTGGTATGCGAAAGTTTGGGAACCCCTTGCAGAATCTGGGAAAATGTGAATAATTTTAACAAAATAAGAGAGATCATACAAAATGCATGTTATTTTTTATTTAGTACTGTCCTGAGTAAGATGTTTTACATAAAAGATGTTTACATATAATCCACAAGAAAAAAAAGTAGCTGAATTTATTGTGTGTGGTTACCTGGATGATCTATGACTGTTTTTTTGTTTTGTGATGGTTGTTCGTGAGTCCCTTGTTTGTTCTGAGCAGTTAAACTGAACTCTGTTCTTCAGAAAAATCCTCCAGGTCCTGCAGGTTCTTCAGTTTTCGAGGATTTTTTGCATATTTGAACCCTTTCCAGTAGTGACAGTATGATTTTGAGATTCATCTTTTCACACTGAGGCCAAATGATGGACTCAAACGCAACTATTAAAAAAGGTTCAAACATTCACTGATGCTCCAGAAGGAAACGGTGCATTAAGAGTCGGGAGGTGAAAACTTTTTGAATTTAAAGATCAAGGTAAATTGTACTTAATTTGTCTTCCGGGAAACATGCAAGTATCTTCTGTTGCTTCCGAAGGGAAGTACTAAATGAAAAAAATATATATTTCAACAAAATAAGAAAAATTTGGACTTCTTCATCCTGTTCAAAAGTTTTCACCCCCCGGCTCTTAATGCATCGTGTTTTCTTCTGGAGCATCAGTGAATGTTTGAACTTTTTTTAAAAGTTGTGTTCGAGTCCCTCAATTGTCCTCAGTGTGAAAAGATAGATCTTAAAATCATACAGCCACTGCTGTAAAGGGTTCAAATATGCAAAAAATCCTTGAAAACTGAAGAATCTGCAGGACATGGAGGATTTTTCTGAAGAACAGAGTTTAGTTTAACTGCTCAGAACAAACAAGGGACTCATGAACAACCATCACAAAACAAAAAAACAGTCATAGATCATCCAGGTAACCACACACAGTATTAAGAATCAAGGGTTCCCAAACTTTTGAATGGAGATATTTTAATAAATTCAGCTACTTTTTTGTCTTGTGGATTATATGTAAACTTTTTTTATGTAAAATATCTTACTCAGGACAGTACTAAATAAAAAATAACATGCATTTTGTATGATGTGTCTTATTTTGTTAAAATTATTCACATTTTCACAGATTCTGCAAGGGGTTCCCAAACTTTCGCATACCACTGTAATTTTATAAATAATATAAAAATCATATAAAACTAATTTTACTGTAGGAGCAAGAGAAACTGTAAGAGTGACTTTTGTCAGACATGTGTCACTTTGCTCACAACTGATTGGTCCAGTTTTGGTTTGAGATCTCTTACCCAGAATATAACCTGCCCCAGAGCTGGTTAGCTGTGTGGAGCGTAAGTTACTACAGCGATGAACACTGCTAAAAGCCAAGCCACTTTCATGGAGCCTAAAAACCAGGGTTGGTGCAAACTAAACTGAATTTTTCATATTTTATGTATTATTATAATACATATTTTATGTAAACTGAACTTTAATTTTTTATGAACTCATTTCTTTTAATTTAGACAAACTTAAGTTTAACTGAAACTGGGCTAGGATTTCTATTTCCCAGCATGCTTTGCCCATGGCACTCGAAAGGGAGAGTAAATGCTAAAATTAAGTGTTATACAATGTTTTTTGTGCAAGAAAAATGTTAAGTTGGAGATTTAGTAGTGATTGTTTTGTTATGCTAATTTAGACGAGTTTCTGTTAATGTGGGTTTTTGGAGAGTTAACATCATGGTGAGTGAAAAGTTGCGTATGCGACTTGGTTTGAGAGCAGATATATTAAATGTTTTATATTGCTGTACTCATTCAGCAATTGCTATACGCTATTGTTAACATGTTAGCAATTTAGCATTTTCTGAATTAGCTTGTTAGCTATAGCTAAGTTTACATTAATAAAAATGTTTGTTGTGATTACATGATTATTTTAAGTTAAATGTATGAATTAGTGTACTTAAATATTTCAAGTTAAAATAATTGTTTCTAAACACATTATAAATGTTACAAATGTATTGCTGAAACACATTACAAAGACTGTGAACTCTGTAGTACTGAATTGTGAAGTTAGACGTTTTAGAGGCGGTTCAGACCGACATTCACATGCCACATAGGAACCGGTCCCTGCAAAGGCCATCCACAGCGAAGCATGAACAAGTGTTAAATGAAATCTAGACAGCCAAACAAATGCTGCTGAGACCTAGGCTGACATCTCTCCATCATGCTGCTGTGTAGGTGGAACAGGATGATTGAATCATCTATGCTCCCTGGGGCCACTAAGTCATGCGGGTTACTCAGCCGGGTCACTCTATCGCCCCACTGCTGTTTACAATGAGCAACTGGGATTGAAAGGCCACTGACAACAGCAGTAAACAACAGATAATAGTGTTTTTAAACTTTACATATGTTTACAGATATTATAGGCCATTTTTTATGTTAACACATTTTCTCAGTGTTTTGAATTTCTCAACCAAGATTCCTGCAACTTAGTATCTATAGCTCAAGGAATGTGCCCAAAGCAGAATATCTTATTCATTAAGACATAGATAATAATTCTAAAATGATTAATGAATTCAAATGAATAATAGAAATAGTATTTGTTAAATGCAGTCAGTCATTGTGCTTGCTTGGTAACTTGAGCCAGGTGACAGCTCGATATTTTAGATAAACAACTAAAATTACAATGCGATAGTGAGTGTGTGAAGTGCATCTGTGTAAACTTAATAAATGTAAATGAGTGCAAAGCAATGAAAAAGCCTTTAACACTGATTTCCTTTAAGGGCTGCCCTGAAAAGATCGCTAGAAGCATAGAACTATGTAAGCAGAAGCCTCATTCGTTAATAAGTATGTATAATTTAGGACATCCTCTGTGTCAGTTCTCAGTAATTTTGCTGGTTGCTCATAGCACACCTGCATACGGCAGTGATTGTACTGTACTGTGTCATCGGATAATAAACCATCCGACCAATCACCAGTCTGCCGCAGATGTATAGCATGATTTATGTATGAATGAAATTATGAAGAATTAGGGATTGGAGATCCTTTCTGTGTGTTGTGTGCATGGGTTTCATAAGCTATTTTTTTAATGGCTTACAAATAGTGGTGAGGACAAAGTTGCAAGTTGGCAAAACATGGTGGGGACATAAGCCTATGCACTCAGAAAAAATAACTTTTGCCTTTTATTTAAAGTTAAATGCCATTGCTTTAATTTTGCCAATACAGAGACATCTATTGTCACCTGTTTAAGCCTTTGATCCACTGCAATTTGCGTATAATCGAAACAGAGGTACCGATGATGCTGTGCTAACTATAATGAATTGTGTAACTCATCATTTGCAAAGCCCTAATGCATATGCCAGAATTCTATTTTTATATTTTACATCAGCATTTCATACAATGAGGATCGATTTTTTTTGTTAGTTGATATGGGTTATTGCTATGAACACAGAGGGTATAATGGTCAGCTGTCAGATGAATGTATTGGTAATACAGGGAAGTATCCTATGACCTATATTATTCTCTCTGTATATTAATGATTTTATGATTGGTAATTCAAAATTTAACCTTTTTATATATGCAGATGATATGGCTTTCTTGAAAAACAAAAAAAGACTGAAGAGTGCCCGAGCTGTATGAAGCCATGTAGTCTGTTGCGTACAGCCGGAGGGAGGATGGAGCGCTGTCTCTTTCTGCTTATTACTGTATGTCATAAGTAACTGTTTGGGCTTCTGTTGCAGTAACCATTGAAAGTTTCTGGCCCTAGTTGAAGAAACATTTGTTCAGTAAATGCACACTTAATTTATGCAAAACTTACTCATAATTCACAAAAACAAAACAAATATTTGAAAGAATGTGCATCATCCATTATAGGGTTAGTTCCCCCAAAAATGAAAATTCTGTCATTAATTACTCACCCTAATGTCGTTCCAACCCCGTAAGACTTTAGTTCATCTTTGGAACACAAATAAAATGAATTTTTTTTTTCGTTAAAGGTACACTATGTAAAATTTTGGCCGCTAGAGGGTCTATTCAAAACAAAGGCGTAGCTTGATGACGCCACGTTTTAGAGCGGAATCTTGGGACGTGGTCTCCATCTCAACAGACGTTGCAAAAGGATAGGGATTGGAATCGGGAAGAAAACATTTTCATGGATGCAATTATTAACGTTACTGTAGTATGAAGCAGAGCAGGACCGAGTGTTGTGGGAGCTGAACGAGGCCGCTGGAGCGATTGCGCAACACACGAGCAGCGGAGCTTTTATTATGAAACAGTCGCCGGCGCCGCTTCCGCTTCCGCTTTTCCGGTCATGAGTATGAGGTAAAGCAGTTCTGTTTATTATTAGATACATTTGGGTGTGTTGAAAATATTATAACGTTACTCTGTGCGTTCGCTTGGCGGCTGCTGTGAGACACTTGTTTGAGACACACTGCAGTAAACTAAATCGATTTTAGAATATCATATTAAATATTGGATGGCTTGTGTTGATAAATGGCATGCAATTCCTTTTAAAACGTATTGTATGATGGAGAAAATTATGTATTACTGTTAATAAAAATAAAGCTGCATCTGATTATGCTATGTTAGCTATTTGACAAAATAGTGTTTTTCTCTGAGGCATGGTAAAGCATGGTACTCGCAAAAAATCAAGAATATTTATTTAAACAATAAGACTAAACGTGTTGAGCTATATAACAACAAATTGTTTTCTGCTAATATATCAAAACGGTTGTTCCCTTGTCTATTAAAACGTGTAATATATTAAAGCGTCTTTGGTGTTTCCATGGTTTCTATAAAATAAAACCGGAAACCAAGGCAGACTGAGGGGTAACGCGGGCAAAGAATACACTAACAAGAAGCGACAGTCAATAGAACGTTCCATTGAAACACCGGCGCCCAGAAGCGGCCCTGCATTTCCGCCATTTTGGGGTGAAAGCGAGTCATCAGTCCACTAGTTTCTATGGCAATATCAGCTGCTTTGATAAAAAAAAAAAACATACTTTAAAGCTGAAATCCAACCTGAATGATGACAACACAGAATAAAATACTATCACTATTGATCATCAAATCCTTTTTACAGTTTATTTTACACACTTTGTGTTTAAGTCTTCCACTTTTTTCACAAAACCTTTGCTCTCTAGAGACCTAGTCAGTTTGTGTTAAAATTATTTAAAAGGCTTATAAACACTGAATTAATACCAACATATGAAATTAAATTAAGGACATGCATCAGAAAAATTGGGAATGTTGGACAATAAATATATGAATATAACAGCTTGATTTTGCAGTGTTGTCTAATGTCCGTTAAAGCAAAAGTGTCCAAAATTGTGAATTATGCGATAACGGACACAGCAATGCATTGTGTATTATAAGATCATTATGTTTGTAGCGTGATCCATTAAAACGTACAATATAGCCTATTTCAATTCAGACCTAGATATTATTACTACTCCACTAGGTCTAAAATATATTGTCAGACATTGTTCGCTGCAAACATGATGATCTTAAATTTATTAATAATTAATTTACTATTATTAAATGTGTAAAGTTGCATAAAATGGAAATACTCAATAAAGTAGGCTAACTACGTTACCTCAGATGCTGAATGGTTGGATTCCACAACTGTAAATAAAACATATATATAAAACAATACAACATTTACTGTGGGAGCCATACAATTTACTGGTGACTTAATTAAAAAAAAACTGTTCTATTGCGCTTCTGATTTGGCTATGAAATTCGCCGATTTTGGGTGCGTAAGATGTGAAGGATTCTATGGTCCATTTAGTGTTTTCAGCCCATAATGGCGGCCGAGCTACCGGAGCACCATCTAGTGGCTGTTTCCCAAAAAGTATCAAAGTGTCGCCTCTTGGGTTCTAAGCTCTTTGACGCGGGTATGACGCAATTGACAGGCGGGGACTCACACGTCCCGGAGCCTTGGTTAAAATTGCAATTTTCTCACGATTTACATATAGTTGGAAACATTTGGGATATTGTAAGTGCTCAAGTGAACAAAATATACAACACTATTTTACTGCAAAAATATTACATATTGTACCTTTAAATCTGAGCCAGTTCTGTACTCTCCATTGACAGCTACGCAACTACCACTTTGAGGCTTCAAAAAGTTTATAAAGAGAACGTAAAAATAATCTATCTGTATCGGGAGGTTTAGTCCAAATTTTCTGAAGAGAATCAACTTATTCTAACCCTACCAGTACTAACACTCTAATGAGAGTTAGTAGACATATATACATTATACTTATTGTCAACAGAATTGTTAATAAATTTCTTTTATTATTATTATTTCCCTCTATAGTACACATCAGTGTTCTCTGATCTCTCTCTTATGTATTTGCTCATAATTTTGTTTACATAAACTTGCATAAGCTGTTTGATTATATTCAACTGATAAATTGGCATAGCTGCCATGTAGCGAAAAAATTCATTGTTGTAGACCTTTAAGATTGCATATTCTAATTGATGTAGATACTACATGGAGTTTTGATTCATGAAGAATATTTACTAGCTTTTAACTCCAAAACATTGAGTAGTAGTAAATACTCTTACTGTCAGAACACAGTGTATACTTCACTTTTTACGTGTATGCGAGGGTCAGCGTACAGTGCGGGTGACACGAATTTCGTCATCAGAAGAGTATGCACGTACTGTATGCGCACCGCCGGATTTTTGTAGATTGCACAAAACTGTGCATACGTTGAACACCTGTATATGCATCTGAGTCAAATGAATTATTCTTTGCAAGGCTGTGTGTTTTGGGCTTTACTGTCATGCATTTTTCATCATGAGGCACTTAAATAAAATCTTAAAGTGATTTTATTCAGAGCCCTGTTATCTCTTTTTAGCTTTCTAAACTTATTCACTAATCAGTTGCATTAGAAATGGCTTATTATATATGCATTTCTACATGCTGGTAAACATTACGCATTACGTGACAGGTGACACCCTTTTTCAAACACACTACTCCTGGGGGTAGGCTACATGAGGTGACAAAAGGGGGTACGCGAACAAAATGCTGAGTAGTTCATTTAACTCTACCATACCGTAAAATAATATTAAAACCGAGCATGTATTTCTAACTGGCAAAATGCCATAAATCCATTACATTTAATCAAATTACCTCATCTTTTGCTGTCAAAAATGGCTGCATCTACAGAAGCAGCATGCATATGATAGATTGCGTGCAGAGTCTGCTGCCTTAAATCGCGCTAAATTACTGCCGTTCTCGACAATGCACCTTTGTAAAAGTGGGGATTTAGCACTTACTCGCATGAAGAACAAATAGGCTGCATTTACACTGCAAGTATAAATGCACAGATCCGATCTTTTGACCATATCCGATTTTTTGGCCAGTGTGTTTACATTCACTTTAGACAGACTGGTATCCGATATCTGTTTACATTACTTCCTGCCCCAAAATGATTGTCATTGATAGTTTTACATGCACATAGCAGACTCTCGGGTTTTGAATGGCCGTGCTATTAAAATTATTTATATATTTCATGTCGAGTGGCCATGATTAGGCTACCTGTCAGAATGGATAAGTTAACAGCTGTCAGTATCATGGATTGCAGCGCGAATTCTGACTGAACGGATACAGACCGGAAAATAAAGGTAATTTGCGTTTGATATTAGGCTATATCTACAGTTATGTTTCAGAATTCCATTTTTTTTTATGAATTTGAGCGAGCTAGGGAGAGAGGGCGCTCCCGAAAGAGAAGCTACAGTGAAGCTTTTGGCTTATAAGAAAAACAACAACACGGCCGTCTCTTTTAAATTAACCGGGCAAAGGTTGAAATTCAGCAGCTGAATGTATGTGTGTGTGTGCGCAATTTCTTTCTAGAAAAATATTTGTTAGACATATAAAGTTCCCACCTTAATAAAAAGCTGTGAAGTTTTAGTGCGAGTGCATACAAGCACATCTGCATAATACGACATAAAAAGCTACCTTCCGGGACGCAAGAATTGATCGTTTCATCTCGTATATTGTGTTATAGTATACGACAACCGAAACCGCGTCTGCGATAGTTCACGACGTCACGGCAGAAAGACTAGCATGTTGAATTTTTTTGCGGTCCTTCACGACGGGTTCCGTCACATGGGTGACGCTGACCAATCGGAGCACAGAAGCTTTTTGTACACAACTTTCAAACATGGCGAAACGCAAGAGAGATGATGGTGCGGCTAGGTGGAATTACGAAATGGAGGAAAAGTTCGTGGAGCTGTGGCAACAGTACTCCTGCCTGTACGATGTCTCATCGAGGGACTACCACGACAGATTAAAGAAAGAAAAATGCTGGCGAACGATAGCGGAAGCCCTTCAGCAACCCGGTGAGTACTGAAATTAGCTGTAATTTAGGGCAAGCTTTTACTACTGGCTATTTAATATGAAAATAACGATATTTTACCTCAAGTTCTCTTTGGAGGATTGACAGCCCATACTGTCCTCTTCGAGCAAGCCAGGAACGTGTCCATGTTCGGGTTTTCTTTCTTTTTTTGCTCTTTTCTAAACATAAGACAGCCAGTACCAAACACTCCGCTTCAGTCATTGTTTACGCTCTTGTTTCTCACGCGCGTCGTGACAACAAGCGACGATTGGTCGCGTAGCAACGTGTAGTCTGACATGTTTCAAGTCCAGGACATGACAAGATTTTTGGAGTGAAAATCGCGTAATCTGACACAGTGACTATCGTAACAGACAAAAAAAATCGTGTAGTCTGAACCAGGCATAAGTGAGCAAACGTGCCGCCCTCGCCTTGTGATGGCTTGGAATTCCAATGGGAATCGGATATGCGTGTTTAGACGTCTGTATCGGATTTAAAACATTTGGAAGTGGCTCAGATCGGATGCGAAAAAATCGGATCTTGTGTGGATTTACACGTGTGCAAATAATTCCAATCTGTGTCATATGTGAGCAAAAGATCAGATTTTGCTTGCCAGTGTAAACGCAGCCTTATAGACAGACAGTGGATTGATATCGATTTTTGGCTGCATTTACACTGCAAAATTTAATGCACAGATCCGATCTTTTGACCATATCCAATTTTTGGCCAGTGTGTTTACTTTCACTTTAGATACGACTGGTATCGGTTATCTGTGTTTACATTAATTCCCGCCCAAAATGATTGTCTTTGATAGCTTTGCATGCACATGGTAGACCCTCGGGTTTTGAATGGCCGTGCTATTAAATTTATTTATATATTTCACGTCTGGTGGTCATGATTACCTGCCAGAATGGATAAGTTAACAGCTGTCAGTGTCATGGATGTTTTGCAGCGCGAATTCTGACTAACGAATATAGACTGGAAAATAAAGATAATTTGCGTTTGTTATTTTATCTAGGCTACAGTCGTTAAATCTAGAATTCTGAAGGGAAATAAAGTAGCAGGTAAGATTAACCGGGCAGATGTTGGAATTCAGCTGCTGAATTTGTGTGCGTGTGTGTGTGTGTGTGTGCACGCGCGCGCTTTCAAGGAAAAAAAAGATATACATATAAAGTTTCTACCTCAATAATAAAGCTGAGAATTTTAGTGCGAGTGCATACAGGCACGTCTGCTTTATAATACAACATAAAAGCTAACTTTTAGTGAGCAAAGGTGTGTGATGGCTTAGATTTCCAATGGGAATCGCGTGTTTAGACGTAGGTTGCATGTCCAGAGATCGGATATGTATCTGATTTAAAACCACATTTGGAAGCGGCTCAGATCGGATGCGAAAAAAATGCCGTTATGGGCTTGGCTTCTTCTGTGAGGCAGTCTCTCTGAGACACTGTGTCACTCAAGATTGATGTTTTTGTTGTGCTTTTGGCCCCTTAGGGCCATGTGACCACCTTGGCAATCCTTATGTGCTGGTTCCATCAGAGCAACGTGGACCTTGGTGCAGTGCTGCCACATTGTATCTGTTGTGTAATAACCGTACTGAGGACAGCATTTGAGCACAAAAAAAAAAAAAAAAAATCTCTGTTAGAATGGAAATCCATTGTATAGATTATACTTTCCATAACCAAATTAAGTTTTGTGTTTAGTAAATAGCATGTCAAATCTTTATTAGTTTGTTAGCATTTTTTAAGACCTCAAAACGCCAATGACATTACACAACAAAGCAACATAATCCCATTAATTTCAGTGGAGAGCTGGTGACTTCCTGCAACACGAGCAACAGTGACCACTGGTGACAGGATGCAGCTATGTCCAGCAACACAACAAAGTTAAGAAAGTTGTTTAATTTTACAAAATTACCCAAAAATAAAAGAGTGACTTTCAGGAGAAAAAAAGTGAAGTCAGGGAAGTGCACATGATCCATCAGATAATGTACATTCTTAAAGGGGTCATGAACTGCATTGTTTTATTGTTTTAGAATGTTTCCTGTGGTGCACTTATGATTTTTACATCAAAAATTTTCCTAATTTACAAATAAAAGGTAATTTTCCTACCCTGGTTTTAGCCCTCTGAATTGATTGCTCTGTTTGAAGGGGCATGTCTGCTGTGAGACTTCAGTGTAAACGGCCACTGCTGTGATTGACTAACATCTTTGCATATGAAATGGCTTTAGTATTACATGTTTAACTCTCCCGAAAACTTTTAGCACTTTTTTACTATTACAACTCTCTAGGTTGACTAATCGGGTAAAGTGTTGATTATATTTAGATTGTGGCATGAAAGGTTGCTGTGATGAGTATGTAGCCGATCACAGACATGTTGAGCACATGAATGCAGCGATCTCGTCATTGCGATCTCATCACTTGTCAACTTGATTTCTGCACACTAATGAATGCTTTTATAACTAACAGTGCAAACACACTGTAAATAAGAGATTCATTGATTATTATGGGAGTTTTGGCACAAGTTTGATTGACAGCTCCGGCGATTGCAAAGGGAGCGTTCTTTGATCGCTTTCTATTTATAATTTAATCACAGTTTAAATAACAGATTATTTTCATTCTACTAAGAGAAACAATGTGAAGTTGACCGTTAAAGGATTAGTTCACTTTCAAATGAAAATTACCCAAAGCTTTATTCACCCTCAAGCCATCCTAGGTGTATATGACTTTCTTCTTTCTGATGAACACAATCGGAGATATATTAATAAATATCCTGACGCATCCTAGCTTTCTAATGGAAGTGAGCGTGACCATGAGTATGAAGCTGAAGAAAGTACCTCCATCCACATCCATCCATCAACGTACTCCACATGGCTCCGGGGGGTTAATAAAGGCCTTCTGAAGTGAAGCGATGTGTTTGTGTAAAAAAAATTAAAGAAATCCATATTTAACAAGTTATGAAGTAAAATATGAGATAAAACTGAGATGGTATGACAGATGCCAGATCTTCTAATCATGATAACTGATCTCTGGCTAATTTGGTTCTTCAAACGAATTTGTGGATTTGAATAAAATGTTTGGATTAAGTTGTCTGAAATCACTGTGCGTTCTTGTGTTCATTGGAAAGGGCTGATATATCGACACTTGAAACCATGATCAGCAACGCAGCGATTGGCTGGCGGCAAGACAACAATGTAATGACATCATATTAAAAAAAGAACATCACACACAAAAAAAAACTTTACGAATTTCATGACCTTTATAAAGAAACAACCAAGTTAAGAAAACAACATAAAAGTTAAATGATAAATGTAAGATAAAAATGAAATGTGTACTGTTTATTACATGATTCCCAATTATTTGTACAGGCTTTACTTATTTTTTTTCAATGTTGTAATTAACTATTCATTTATTTTTATTTAATATGAAGCAGATTTGTTACGTGACAGCATTAATTAAAGTTTCTTAAGTGTCAAGAACATTTTTCTAATGGCACAGCAGGCAGCATTTTTTTTTACTAAGTTATCTGCATCAAGCCACTCCAATAATAGCTTTTCAATTTAATGAAAAGTTTAGACTATCTCTACATCATGTGTGCAAGACTCCAATAAAATTATTAGATAATTATTGCTTGTCGCATAAATCTCTCAATGAGCAAAACTGGCTGTGTCTATATTATGATAGATTACACAACATTACAGGTCCTTCTCAAAAAATTAGCATATTGTGATAAAGTTCATTATTTTCCATAATGTAATGATAAAAATTAAACTTTCATATATTTTAGATTCATTGCACACCAACTGAAATATTTCAGGTCTTTTATTGTTTTAATACTGATGATTTTGGCATACAGCTCATGAAAACCCAAAATTCCTATCTCAAAAAATTAGCATATCATGAAAAGGTTCTCTAAACGAGCTATTAACCTAATCATCTGAATCAACTAATTAACTCTAAACACCTGCAAAAGATTCCTGAGGCTTTTAAAAACTCCCAGCCTGGTTCATTACTCAAAACCGCAATCATGGGTAAGACTGCCGACCTGACTGCTGTCCAGAAGGCCATCATTGACACCCTCAAGCGAGAGGGTAAGACACAGAAAGAAATTTCTGAACGAATAGGCTGTTCCCAGAGTGCTGTATCAAGGCACCTCAGTGGGAAGTCTGTGGGAAGGAAAAAGTGTGGCAAAAAACGCTGCACAACGAGAAGAGGTGACCGGACCCTGAGGAAGATTGTGGAGAAGGACCGATTCCAGACCTTGGGGGACCTGCGGAAGCAGTGGACTGAGTCTGGAGTAGAAACATCCAGAGCCACCGTGCACAGGCGTGTGCAGGAAATGGGCTACAGGTGCCGCATTCCCCAGGTCAAGCCACTTTTGAACCAGAAACAGCGGCAGAAGCGCCTGACCTGGGCTACAGAGAAGCAGCACTGGACTGTTGCTCAGTGGTCCAAAGTCATTCGGAAATCAAGGTGCCAGAGTCTGGAGGAAGACTGGGGAGAAGGAAATGCCAAAATGCCTGAAGTCCAGTGTCAAGTTCCCACAGTCAGTGATGGTCTGGGGTGCCATGTCAGCTGCTGGTGTTGGTCCACTGTGTTTTATCAAGGGCAGGGTCAATGCAGCTAGCTATCAGGAGATTTTGGAGCACTTCATGCTTCCATCTGCTGAAAAGCTTTATGGAGATGAAGATTTCGTTTTTCAGCACGACCTGGCACCTGCTCACAGTGCCAAAACCACTGGTAAATGGTTTACTGACCATGGTATTACTGTGCTCAATTGGCCTGCCAACTCTCCTGACCTGAACCCCATAGAGAATCTGTGGGATATTGTGAAGAGAAAGTTGAGAGACGCAAGACCCAACACTCTGGATGAGCTTAAGGCCGCTATCGAAGCATCCTGGGCCTCCATAACACCTCAGCAGTGCCACAGGCTGATTGCCTCCATGCCACGCCGCATTGAAGCAGTCATTTCTGCAAAAGGATTCCCGACCAAGTATTGAGTGCATAACTGAACATAATTATTTGAAGGTTGACTTTTTTTGTATTAAAAACACTTTTCTTTTATTGGTCGGATGAAATATGCAAATTTTTTGAGATAGGAATTTTGGGTTTTCATGAGCTGTATGCCAAAATCATCAGTATTAAAACAATAAAAGACCTGAAATATTTCAGTTGGTGTGCAATGAATCTAAAATATATGAAAGTTTAATTTTTTCATTACATTATGGAAAATAATGAACTTTATCACAATATGCTAATTTTTTGAGAAGGACCTGTATAATGTAATTTTCAAATTCATTTTTAAATTATTACAGGGCTGTACGTTAACTTTTTTTTTGGACATAGCTCTGGTGCTACAGAGGTTGAATACTTTGTAGCACAGGCCACACAATTAGCACAAGTATAAAATATATGGTCTGTTACCATCTCTGAAAACAACCACAAGTAGTGCAGTTCATCACTTAAACAGGCATGTGACTGATAAAGGACATTATGTTCTAAACAGGGCACACAAAATACAAACCTTAAAGGATTAGTTTACTTTCAAATAAAATTTTCCTGATAATTTACTCACCCCCATGTCATCCAAGATGTTCATTTTTTTTTTTTTTTNTTTTTTTTTTTTTTTTTTTTTTTACCTTTATTTATGTAGCGCTTTTTACAATGTAGATTGTGTCAAATCAGCTTTACATTGATAACTGGTACATAATTTGGCTGCACAGCAGCTCTTAAAGAATAGTGTCAATGCAGGTAGATCAAAGCACTGTTGATTATCAAATGTCAAGTCAAATGTCAAGTGTCCCCAACTAAGCAAGCCAAAGGCGACAGCGGCAAGGAACCCAAACTCCAACAGGTGACATCAGGTTCATGTCTTTCTTTCTTCAGTCAAAAAGAAATTAATGTTTTTGATGAGAACATTCCAGGATTATTCTCCTTATAGTGGACTTCAATGGCCTCCAAACGGTTGAAAGTCAAAATTACAGTTTCAGTGCAGCTTCAAAGAGCTTTAAACGATACCAGACGAGGAATAAGGGTCTAATCTAGCGAAACGATCGGTCATTTTTTTAAAAAAATTAAGGCGTAGGACATACAGCGTAAGCTTTTTGAAGAATACGAAAGTGTGGTTTTGGCGGAACCACTTGGAAGGCGATCATTTGTTTATATACATTTAAATTTTTTTTTTTTAAATGACCGATCGTTTCGCTAGACAAGACCCTTATCATCAAAAACCTTAATTTCTTTTCGACTGAAGAAAGGAGGACATGAACATCTTGGATGACATGCGGGTGAGTAAATGATCAGGAAAATTTTATTTGAAAGTGAACTAATCCTTTAGCAATAAATGTTGTTCAGACAAACATTTTCTTAATTTGCTAAAAAAAAAAAAAAGGCAGACTGCAGAAAGGTAACACCTCTAACCCTAACCCATACTATGTACATTTCGCCGCTAGAGGTCACTTACTGAAAACAAAAGCGTAGCTTGATGACACCTTGATTTCACGGAATCATGGGAGGTGTTGTCTTCACGCCAACGGCCTTCACGCCTAATATATTAAAGCGTCTTTGGTGTTTCCATGGTTTCTACAAAATAAAACCGGAAACCAAGGGTAGCATGGGTATGATGTCATTGATAGGCGACGCACGGACATGGTGCATGTCCTGGTTAAAATTGTTTATTTCTCTGGATTTAAATATTCTTGGAAACATTTGGGAAAATGTAAGAACACAGGTCAAAAAAAAATATAACCTTGTTCTAGTGGTTTTTGGATATTTTAATCCACAAGTCATACATATTGTGCCTTTTAAGTCTTTTTTTTATTTATTTTTTTTAAACATAGCCCAGTATCACTAATCACAATCCAAACAACATCCATCCATTTTGTTTAGGCATTTGAAAATTCTTCATTTTCCTATAAATCATTAGAAAGGTCTAAAATATTATTATAAAATATTAAATTATTATAATAAAAATCTGTGATGGTAATTTCTTAATTTTTGTCAATAAATCATTCATCCAGAGAATTTATTTTTTTTTTTTAAGTATTATTTTCCCTTTTTTACCCAATACAGGGGGTTGTGACTAAGCATTAGTGAGTACACACATGTAATGTCTTTTTCATTCATACTCGTAGCCGGAGAGCGCAGAAAGTCCACAAGTGAGATTCAATAGAAGTCATAAACCTTATGACGTTCCAGGAAATCCCTTATATGGACAAACGCCTCCAGCTATCACTAGCAGAACGAAACACAGATGGAGACTTTTTGACTGATGAAACATGAAGACAATAAACATACAATTGCGACAAAATATGGTTTATCTGTATTCTTCTGACATCAGGTATTTTCATAAGTATAAAGTATATTTGTAATGCAATGCTAATCAACATAGCCTTTATCACTAAAATATAATACTCTAAAATAATAGCATTTCTGCCTCATTCTATGATATGAAGCACATCAGATCACAAAAGGAAGATATATCAAATACTTAACTGACGCTATGAAGTAGGGCTGGGTAAAAAAAAATATTGATTTCTCGTTTTTAATCGATTGTCTGTTTTACGAACCAATATTGATTCTTAAAGGTGCTCTATGTAAGTTTTTGACTGTACTAAAGCATAAAAATACAGGTTAATTGATTGTAATGTGTGAACTGAGCATGTTTAATAAATATCTGCAAACATATTATGGTATTTTTATGCTTTAGTACAGTCAAAAACTTACATAGAGCACCTTTAAGAATCAATATTGATTTCTCGATTTTAATCGATTGTCTGTTTTACGAACCAATATTGATTCTTAAAGGTGCTCTATGTAAGTTTTTGACTGTACTAAAGCATAAAAATACCATAATATGTTTGCAGATATTTATTAAACATGCTCAGTTCACATATTTGTTTCTCTGAAAACCATTTCTTCAGCCACTTATTTTACTTTGAAATTTGCATTTTGTGTCGGAATTTCTGTTTTTGTTTCGGTCTGTGCAAGACCGCACGTTGCCAATTTATCCAATAGTATTTCACCACCCCGGGTTGCCAGTTGGCGGAAAGCACATGCAGCAAATTGCAGCCATGGAAGCCAGCGAACAAACAGCGAAAAAAGCCTCAGCATCCATCTAAAAATCTCTATGAACGGGAGCATATTAAAATGTGATATCAACTCATCATAAATAAATAAATCAACTAATTATCTTACAGTAAGTCTCCTCGCCTTCTAATGTCAATTAAGCTCACTCCTGTTGCGTGTCTTCAAACTGGCAACCCACAAGAGCGTTGAGTCTGAGGAGGAGGGGGCGGGGCAAACATTATTTGAATTTGGACTGCAGTACCCATTTCAACCACTAGCTGTCATTCTTACATAGAGCACCTTTAAATCCCCAAAATAGATTAGTCTATTCTGTTGTAGCGAATTAATATTACAATCAATTAACCTGTTCGGCCAGCGAACACTCAATATTGATCGTCTATCAACTCTTCAGGAATGATTTTTTTAAATAGAGTTGTTTTCAAAATAAAGTTTGAGGACGCTTGGTGATGACGACGTTGATCCGCGACCATGGTGTGCTGTAGTCCGTTTATAGCCTACTGTTAGCCTTTTATATCTGACGACTTTATTTAGGCTTCAAAATCTATAAATGTTGTGTTAACTTGTAAAGATTATCTTGATAGATAAAACGTGTAAGTGTCATAACCCTTTGTTAAACACAGAGCTTATTTTCTGCGATTTTCCAAAAGTCTATGGGAAAAATGCATAGGCTTTCAACCGAGGGAACCCGTGCGCCGCTAATTTCCGGGCTGGCCTACAAAAACACGTCATCCCTGGGGTACTCTATTGGTGTGTTCAAGTCCTCCTGGGAAGTTCGTATTTACGAGGTGGGAAGTCGTGTGCACGACGGTAGACGTGTTCAAGTCACTCTCTAAATTAATTACACAAAATAACAACACTTCTGCTTCTAGAAAATGTAGAGCAAAGAATGTGCATTAGTTGTATGTTGCTTTTTTAATGTTTTTTAATTAATTTATGAAGCCATTGTAAACTTTGTTACATATTACATTTTTATATTGTGATGCTATCGTATTTTTTGCTGGTAATCAGCTTACTTCGTTGTAAATAGAAAAGCCTGACAATGTCACTGCTAAATACCTGTAAGGATTGTGGTATTTCACTATGTTTCTGACTGACACGCCCCCAACTCGTACAGATCGGAGCTTAAAGAAAATTACGAGCTTCCCACTGGTATTTACGACATTGTGGTGGCGTTCATGTCGGTTCTGCTCGTAAATACGATCTTTCCGACATGACTTGAACGCACCATATAACGTCAGCTGCGCGTTCTCGCTCTCTTCTCTGTCACGGTGAAGTGACACACACCCACGCGGGCGCCTCCTCTCTCTCTCATCTCATTCGCTCCGGTTAAAGCTACAGTTCGTAAAATCTGCCACTTGAGGGCGCACTACCAAAACAATAACAATCGCGTGGTTTGATGACGCTAAGAAGGTGCGTGGAATGATGGGATTTGTTGTCTTCTACCCAACCACTGACGGCCATCAATCCGACGGAAAGATAAATCATGGATTTAACGGATGAGGTAAAGTTTTATAAATGTTGTGTTTGATGTCATAGTTTTATTATATTGAATTAGACCCGAGTAATGGAAGGGTTACATCGAAATTTTTAGTCATAGATGTTAGAATGTTTGTCCAATTCGATGGTGTGGTACAGCACAGTTTCAAGTGTTCAAATCAATAATAATAAATGTTATTTTGAACTTACCAATATCATTTGCAATAATAATTGATTCATATTTCTGTATAACACTAACTGACTAACTGTATTTATTTACATTGTTTAACTTGTCAGGTGAAATAAGGCAGTGTAAATAAATCAGTAAATAACAAAATGCAATAACACTGCACCTGCATAAACTTTAGTCTTCAAGAAAACACATTTTTAATATATAAAATAAAGCATGATGAATTGCAACTTCATTATGACCTAAGAATATGCACTTCACATAGTTATGTAAACTATTAAAAACATTTGATATATTTTAAATTGTATATAAACGATTACCACTTGTTCAACAAATATATACACTCGTGTACATTCAAATACAATAAGTGGGCATACATAGCAAACGCGAGTTCAACGATTTGCGCGAGTAGATTACATACAAAGTCAATGCAAAGACGCGATCAGACCATGGATCAGACGCGTCCTCGCGCGGGTCTAGAGACGCGATGCCCCGCGTTTGGCGTGTATGCCTCTTGTCCCAAACTCTTCTTGGGTCGTTTAGTTGGCCCGTACGCTTTCGTTTACGGGAGCTGTCCTTGTCGACAGAACCAGCGGCAGATGGTAAACAGTAATTATGTTCCATAAATAAGTAACACAATCCACCATAAAACGTGCAAGAAGTAAATAAGGAACTGCTTGAAGCAAGCTAGTGGTTTGCTGGACGCTAGACACTACTTCCGCATTTGTCCACGACACTGTTGTCATGTGGTTTCTACGTCAGTAAAGGCGGTAACAAAGGGTAACTGACGTCATTGACAGGCGACTGCACTGCCCCGTGTCACTGTTTAGAATGGGAATTTTCTCATGATTTAGAAGTAGTTGAAAACATTAGAGATATTGTTAGTAATCAGCTGGACAAAATATATAACACTAGCCTAGTGGTTTTTGGATATTTTACTGCAAAAATATTACATATTGTACCTTTAAGTAGTGCTTGTATTGCGCATAAATTTTAGTCATTCCTGCAGGTCTCGCGCTCACACCCAAAGCGCGCGCACTACTGATCTGTATTAGTGGAGCGAACAAGCCACGCTCAGTCTCAAACAGAGACAGAAATCAAACAGAGTCACAAGTACCAAAATAAGCGCCTTCCTGCGCTTAAACTGTCAAATACATACAAAAGTATGTCAAAACCAGCGGCACAGGCAATCTTGGCGAGTATTCAGATAAACACAGTCAGTTTTGAATCGTTAAATAGCTAAGAAAGTGAACCCATGTTGTGTGTAACAGTATTGGGTCCGTTGAACACCGTTCATAAACTCTTAAAGGGACAGCAGTCCAATATTCCTGCTGCTGTCTGTCATGTTAATCAAAGAACAAAAGACAAAGAAAATCACTTTCTGCTCTTGACTGAATACGTTTTATAACTTTAATGGTAAGAATTATTTGCAATAAAGACTACAGAAATTAAGGTAACCAATGCAAAATAACACAATGTGTTATTTTACATTTGATTACTTTAATTTCTGTAGTATTTCTTACCTGAATAAAAACCCAGTTAACCCAAAAAACTTTCATAGCTCTCTTTATTCTATTGCATTTATTTGAGCTGTTTATATTTTATTACTGACTTTTACTTTTTTTTTTTTATGAAAATAAAACTCTGCATTGAAGAAAAGTAGATTTTTGTTTGTATATGTTGTCATTTATAGTTCTTAGAAAGAAAATCGGAATTGGCAAAAGCATATCAAAACAGATAAATCAACTCATCAGCTTACAGTGTGCAAGTCTCCTCAGCTTTCATTGTCAATTGCACTACCTATTGTTGCTGGCAACCATATGCTGTAAAAGCTGGCAACCCGCGTCTTTGAACGAGGGGGCGGGCCAAACAATATTTTGAATTTGGACTGCAGTACCTATTTTGAACACTGGGTGTCATTCCTACAGAGAGCCCCTTTAACTAAATTTATGAACACATAGCTAGACTAAACACACACAGACATACAAATCACTGTTTAGTGTTCAAATGTAAGATACTTGCAAATGCCTTAGCTGTTTAGGAGCGTCCAGATATGCAGTCTCAGGAGAAGTTCTTGATAGTTCGGTCCGATGGTGCTGAAGTTGTAATCAATATCTTCTGTGTTGAGTGAAGAAATGACGAGCTAGCACTGTTAATTTGACCCTGTTGTCAAGGAAGCTGCACATGGCTTGAAGTGAATGAGGCCGGTTGGCGCGGCTGCGCTGGCCGGGTAAGTTGACCAGCAATCAGTAGAATCAGCAAGAACAAAGGCAGAAGACCAGAAGAGATGGATGGGGGCTTTTTAACATCTACAGAAGTCACACCTTTGAGTTTTGGCTTGACCAATGAGAAAGGAGGCAGTTTGTGTCCATTTATACTCTGATAAATATAACAAACATACAATGCATTCTATGAGATGGCGACGTCCACCAAAGTGTGAGTCATTAACCCTCTGGGGTCTGAGGCTAATTTGGGGTCCTGGAGTAGTTTTGACATGCCTGTATTCAGCACAAACTAGGCTACAATAATATGTGAGCAACATGTATATGTTTGTATTTTGAGAGAATTATGTATATACGTGGTTTTTTAAAAAAAAAAAACTTAAATAAGGCCTCAAAACACATTCTAAACATTTTACATCACAAGACATCACAAGACTTTTGGTAACTGTATATTTTAGTCTAGAGTTTTTGCTTCAAAGTGATGTTAAAATCATTCTGCCTACTCGGACACATAAAACAATGTATTGATTTTAAATTTCTAAGACACTTTTTGTTTAGGAAGGCCATATGCGAGAAGGCATGAATATTCATGAATAATGCTGTGATTCACACCTGAGGAGATTAAGACCCTGCCCTAATGAGCCGCATAATGAGCAATTCAGTGAGGAATGTGACTGAGTGAACTAAGAAAGAATGCAATGACAAAAGAAATATATAATTTTTTGTTTTTAATTTATTCAGAATATAGTTAAAGGTGCCCTAGAACTTCTTTTAAAAAGATGTAATATAAGTCTAAGGTGTCCCCTGAATGTGTCTGTGAAGTTTCAGCTCAAAATACCACATAGATTTTTTTTTATTCTTTTTTTTAACTGCCTATTTTGGGGCATCATTATAAATGAGCCGATTCAGGGTGTGTGGCCCTTTAAATCTCGTGCTCCACGCCCCAAGAGCTCGCGCTTGCCTTAAACAACATAAACAAAGTTCACACAGCTAATATAACCCTCAAAATGGATCTTTACAAAGTGTTCGTCATGCAGCATGTCTAATCGCGTAAGTACAGTGTTTATTTGGATGTTTACATTTTGTTATGAATGAGTTTGATAGTGCTCCGTGGCTAACGGCTAATGCTACACTGTTGGAGAGATTTATAAAGAATGAAGTTGTGTTTATGCATTATACAGACTGCAAGTGTTTAAGAATGAAAACAGCGACGCTCTTGTCTCCGTGAATACAGTAATAAACGATGGTAACTTTAACCACATTTAACAGTACATTAGCAACATGCTAACGAAACATTTAGAAAGACAATTCACAAATATCACAAAAAATTTCATGATATCATGGATCATGTCAGTTATTATTGCTCCATCTGCCATTGCTTACCTAGTCTGATGATTCAGCTGTGCAGATCCAGACGTATAATCCCTTTCATAATGTTGGGAACATGGGCTGGCATATGCAAATATTTGGGGCGTACACCCCGACTGTTACGTAACAGTCGGTGTTATGTTGAGATTCGCCTGTTCTTCGGAGGTCTTTTAAACAAATGAGATTTATATAAGAAGGAGGAAACAATGGAGTTTGAGACTCACTGTATGTCTTTTCCATGTACTGAACTCTTGTTATTTAACTATGCCGAGGTAAATTACATTTTTGAATCTAGGGCACCTTTAACTATATAAATGAGAGTCAGACACCACCCAGATAGTAAAATACATTCTGCCCAGTCCCGGTTAGATTCTCGCCTGCTGGAGACTTACCACTCGCCCCACTTCTGTCTGCAGCGATCGGGCCGGATGCTTGTGTACTCACTGCCCGAGACGCGGCAGCCGTTACCTTGCCGACACTGCCGCAATCATGCCGGTATCGGGCTGTCACTAATGCGCACAGCGCGCCAGACACGGCCCAGCCCTGTTTATATATCTACCATACTGTTCATATATTTTTCATTTAAATTTGATACCAAGCCAAAACGTTTACTTACATTTTAATTATATAAATTATAAAACATAAATAACATTACTTAAATCTATACAAACATCACATTATTATGAAAGCAATTATATGTCCATTTGTAAAGAACTCACTTGATCTGGATGGCATGAAGACATTTTATTTACAAAACAATTACAAAACTATATTACATCAAATAACAGCAGTTGTTATACAATTATTGTAAATAAAAAATGTACCACATTTTGAAAAATTATACACCAGTATTTACTTATACACAGACTGTAAAATTGAATAAGTATAGACAAACTTAAAAAATGTTTTAAACACATTGGTAAATGGAAAAAGTTTTGCTGTTAAACACATTTTGTACTTAGCAAAATAATTAGCTGAATAACTTAGCTGAACTCTGCAGGCAGGTAGGTCTCCAGGAACAGGATAGGGCACCTCTACAGTACTTCATTACATAAAAATACTAACTCAAAAAACAACAACAAAAACTAAAATAAATAAATAAAATAAACCTTCAGCTGTACAATTGAAGATTTTTCTTTTTTGAAGATTAGTCTTTTATTTTTAAAACCCCGTGACTGTGTGAACAAGTGCTTCTGAACATGCTAAAACTGAAGACCATCTTCTATAACAACTGTAGTGCTTGAAGGACTTGTTCTTTTGTTGACCACAATGACAAAATCAGTGATGTCTGGCTCTCCCAACACCTCCTGAAATAAGCATAGAGGGTCCAACTGTAAGTTTCACTTAGTAGACTAAAAGTAGACAGTTACATTCAAGTCTTGAAGAATTGTGGGTCCTCCTCACACAGGTACACTGAGGAGCATGGAGGGCTACAGTGCGTTTCATGTTGACATCATGCACACCCTTCAAAGTCAAGTAAAAATTAATATGTTAAACAAGCAAGCCAACTTAATTTTATATACAGTGAAGACTGTATATAGTGAGTGGTTAGTGAAGGTAGTTAGTGTTGACAAATTTCAACTCACCTGAAGATCATAAACATTTAAAAAGTCACACAGAGTCTCTGAAATCTTGTTGATGTGTGCCGTTTTCAGTGATATGGTGTAACTTTGTACCTACCTAGAAAACCAAAAACACACAAGTGTATAACCAACAATGGATGTAGAAAAGAGAAAGTCAAGTCTGTGTCCAGTTATCTGAGGAGACATCACGCAACTTGCATTTCAACTCAATTGAAGTTACCTTAAGTGTTGAAGCTCACTTTTCAGTAAGCATTAAGTTCAGCCTGCAAGTAAAGAAAGATTGTAAAGATTTACTAATCGTAGATAAAGTTACTGCTAGTTTATTCACATGAATGTAGGAATAAAATCACATTTCTCAGATCAGCGCGCTTAACAAAAAGCAGCAACACACTTATAAAATGTAGGACTACGATGACAGGAAAAAAAATGGTAGCTAACGTTAACATTGTTGCCCTACATTTTCTTCATTAAGATATCCTCACAAAAGCAAATAAGAAAAAAAAAAAAAAATCTGAAATGTTTTGCTTTACTTACATAAGTTCGCTCCAGCTTTCTCATTGGCTCTAACTGCTCCTTGCTAGTTCAGTCAGAGAAGTATAATGAAGATGATGTCCATGGTCTTATTTCTTCAGGGCCTGCACTGCTCTGTGTCTGGGAATAAAATCTGCCATTTCTTCAGCGACGATAACACTTCTCTTTATTACTACAAAACAGAGAAATATTAAAAGCAATTTATGGCATGTTATGAGAAATAATCACTTATTCCTGTCCATCTTAACATGCTGAGTGAAGAAGCAACTAGTAGCAACAAAAGCTGTGATGCTGTGTTTGTGTTGTCCATGTTTTAGCAGTCATGAGCATCTGTAAATGTAAAATCTGCTTACATTTAGCAACTGAAGATGATCTCAGACATACTAATGCATAGGATTGCAGTGCATTCTCATCATAAAAAAATCAGTGAAACTATCTTATGTAACTAGTGATTGTTGCTTATATTATTATTATTGCCTACCACATTAATCTGACGTCGCTAGCTTGTAATCTTTGAATCTAAATCGCTGTTACAACGCGTTTGCATCTCGCTAGCTTGTTAACTTGTCATCAGTCTCGTGCGCTCCTTTTTCAACGCGTTCATCAAACAGCTGTGGTAACTCGGATCAGTCTACAAACACGGTGAGTCATGTCATCCTTTCCCAGTGTTATTTCGTGTTCAGTTTGTCACATGTTTAGCATAGCTCTCTCTGTCAGCGACGAGGGATTTACATGTCATAAATGTAGGGAAATAGTCAGGCTGACAGAGAGAATCTCAGAATTAGAGACACGCATCCAAACTTTAATCGAGGATAGTAAGAATGCAGGGGCTTCAGATACTGTTTTGGATGCGACTAGCTTAGTGAACTCTGTACATTGTTCGGTTCCGGCTGTAGAGCCCGCGCAGCAGGGCACTTGGGTAATGGTGAGGCGGCCTAGCTGCAGAAAACACCACTCTTCCATTCCAGTAAGAACATCAAACAGGTTCTCCCCACTCAGTGACGCACCCACTGAGAATCCTGTTAAAAGTGCCCTAGTAATTGGCGATTCTATTACACGGAACGTGAAAATAGAGACACCAGCCACCATAGTCACATGTTTGCCGGGAGCCAGAGCACCTGACATCAAAGCAAATTTAAAAGTGCTGGCTAATGCTAATCGTAAATACTCTAAAATTATTATTCACTTCGGCACAAATGATGTTCGACTTCGCCAGTCGGAGATCACTAAAATTAACATTAAAGAGGTGTGTGAACTTGCAAGTACAATGTCAGGAGAAGTAATTTGCTCTGGCCCCCTTCCTGTTCGTAGGAGTGATGAGATAGTTAGCAGATTATCATCACTCAATGGCTGGCTGTCTAAGTGGTGTCCGCAGAATAATATAGGTTTCATAGACAATTGGAAAAGTTTTTGGGGCAGACCTGACCTGTTGAAAAGAGATGGTATTCATCCCTCTCGGGATGGTGCTGCTCTTCTCTCTAGTAATATGGCACATAGTCTTAGAGCTGAAACATGACAAACTGGGGCCCAGGACAGGAAGCAGACAGACTGGCTAAAGTCTGCTAGCTGCCTCACGTTACAGAAGTCAGATAATTCCCAACACATAGAAACTCTCGCACCTAGATATTATCACATAGAGACTGTGTCTGTACCCCGAATTAGTAAAAACAAAAAACTTCCAAACCCATTTAATGGTAAAAATTTAATTGATGTTCAACAAATAAAAAATAGAGATAATAATGATAAACAAATGATAAAGCTTGGGTTGTTAAATATTAGATCACTTTCTTCAAAAGCACTTATTGTGAACGATATTATCACAGACAATAATCTAGATGTGCTGTGTTTGACAGAAACCTGGCTAAAACCGGACGATTACATTACTTTAAATGAGTCTAGCCCTCAAGGTTATGATTATCGACACAATCCTCGACAGAAAGGCAAAGGGGGAGGTGTTGCTGTAATGTATAGTAATATTTACAGTATCAGCCAGAAGTCTTTCAAATATAATTCCTTCGAAGTGATGGTGCTTTACGTAACACTATGTAAGTTGACATTTGTGCTGGCTACTGTATACAGGCCACCAGGAGACCATACAGACTTTATCAAAGAAATTGCCGATTTTCTATCAGAATTAGTACTAGCTGCAGATAAAAGTCCTTGTTATTGGTGATTTTAATATCCATGTAGATAATAAAAAAGACTCATTGGGATTGGCATTTACAGACATTCTAAACTCTATTGGTGTTAGACAACACGTGTCAGGACCCACTCATTGTCGTAATCATACTTTAGATCTAATATTGTCACATGGAATCGATATTGATGCCGTTGAAATTCTGCAGCAGAGTGATGACATCTCGGATCATTATCTAGTCTCGTGTATACTACATTTAGTTAAAGCGGCTAAACTGCCTCCCTGCCATAAATATGGTAGAACCATCACTTCTACCATTAAAGATCGCTTTATAAATAATCTTCCTGATCAGTTTCATCGCCTTAGCATACCAGACAGCTTAGAAGATCTCGATGTTGCAACAGAAACTATTGCCACTGTCTTTTCCAGCACATTAGACTCAGTTGCTCCTTTGCGTTTAAAAAAGATTAAGGAAATTAATCCAACGCCATGGTACAATGAGCACACTCGGGCCCTAAAAACAGCAGCTAGAAAAATGGAGCGCAGCTGGAAGAAAACAAAACTAGAAGTATTTCGCATTTCGTGGAGAGAGAGAATGATTGAGTACAGAAAGGCCTTAAAAACTGCTAGATCTGCCTATTTTTCAAAACTTTTAGAAGAAAATAAACACAACCCTAGGTATTTATTTGACACAGTGGCTAAATTAACAAGAAATAAAGCTTCAACTTCTGATGTTTCCAAAGAGAACAGCAGTAATGACTTTATGAACTTCTTTACTTGCAAGATTGATAATATTAGAGAAAAAATTATAACCATGCAACCGTCTACTACAGTATTGTGTCAGACAGTGCATTGTAGTGTCCCTGAAGAAAAATTCAATTCATTTACTGCTTTAGGAGAGGAAGAATTGTCTAAACTTGTTAAATCATCAAAATCATCCACATGTATGTTAGACCCTATACCGACTAAGCTATTGAAAGAGATGCTTCCAGAGGTCATAGATTCTCTTCTTAATATTGTTAATTCATCTTTATCACTAGGATACGTACCAAAAACTTTTAAGCTGGCTGTTATTAAACCTCTTATTAAAAAACCACAACTTGATCCTAGAGAATTAGTCAATTACAGGCCGATTTCAAATCTCACTTTTCTGTCAAAAATACTAGAAAAGGCAGTTTCATCACAACAATGTTCCTTTTTAGAAAGAAATAGTATCTGTGAGGATTTCCAGTCAGGATTTAGACCGTACCATAGTACTGAGACTGCTCTCATTAAAGTTACTAATGATTTGCTCTTATCATCAGATCGTGGTTGTATCTCTCTATTAGTGTTACTGGATCTTAGTGCTGCATTTGACACTATTGATCACAATATTCTTCTAAATATATTTACATTTATGCATTTGGCAGACGCTTTTATCCAAAGCGACTTACATTGCATTATACTATACATTTGTATCTGAGTATGTGCAATACCTGGGATCGAACCCATGACCTTGGCATTGCTAGTACCATGCTCTAACCACTGAGCTACAGGAAAGCATAGACTCGAAAACTATGTTGGCATTAGTGGAATTGCATTGGCATGGTTCAAATCATACTTATCTGACCGTTATGAGTTTGTAGTAGTAAACGATGAGATTTCATATCAATCACAAGTTAAATATGGAGTACTGCAAGGCTCAGTACTAGGACCGTTGCTTTTCACTCTGTACATGCTACCTTTGGGAGATATCATTAGGAAGCATGGCGTTAGTTTTCATTGTTACGCTGATGATACTCAGCTCTATATCTCTTCGCGCCCTGATGAAACTTACCAATTCGCTAAATTAACAGAATGTATAGCTGATATAAAAAACTGGATGACCAGTAATTTCCTACTACTAAATTCAGAAAAAACAGATTCTAATATTTGGACCGAAAATTTCTTCACGCAATAACCTAGAATACTGTCTAACACTTGATGGCTGCTCTGTTTAGTCTTTGTCGTCAGTTAGGAACCTGGGTGTGCTCTTTGATACCAATCTTTCATTTGAAGGCCATGTTACTAGCATCTGTAAAACCTCATTCTTCCATCTTAAAAATATATCTTAACTACGACATATGCTCTCAATGAAAAATGCAGAACAGCTAGTTCATGCGTTCATGACCTCAAGGCTAGATTACTGTAACGCTCTACTGGGTGGTTGTTCCTCCCGCTTGATAAATAAACTACAGCTGTGGTTTAGCTCCCCAGTACCTAAGCGAGCTCGTACTGCATTATAGTCCTTCACGTTTATTGCAATCTCAGAATTCAGGCGAGCTGATAATACCTAGAATATCAAAATCAACCGCAGGCGGTAGATCCTTCTCCTATTTGGCACCTACACTCTGGAACAATCTTCCTAGCATTGTTCGGGATGCAGACACACTCTGTCAGTTTAAATCTAGACTAAAAACGTATCTCTTTAACCTGGCATACACATAACACATTATCAATTTATATTTTCAAATCCGTTAAAGGATTATTAGGCTGCATAAAATAGGTCAGCCTGAACCGGCAACACTTTCTATAACACCAGATGTACTCGTTACATCAGAAAAAGAATGGCATCTACGCTAATATTAGTCTTTCTGTTTATCCCGAGGTTTACCGTAGTCAACCGGAGCACTGTTCGCCAGAGGAGAACTGGCCCCCTGACTAAGCCTGGTTTCTCCCAAGGTTTTTTTTTCTCCATTTTAACACCTATTTGCCACTTGTTTGCCACCTGTTTGCCACCTGTTGTCACCTGATGGAGTTTGGGTTCCTTGCCGCTGTCGCCTTTGGCTTGCTTAGTTGGGGACACCTGACATTTGATATTCAACAGTATTCTTGACATTTAATCAACAGTGCTTCTGATCTGCCTGCATTGACACTATTCTTTAAGAGCTGCTGTGCAGCCAACATTATGTACCAGTTATCAATGTAAAGCTGCTTTGACACAATCTGCATTGTAAAAAGCGCTATATAAATAAAGGTGACTTGACTTGACTGACTTGACTAGCTTATGTCTTTAGTTAATTGAGGTTATTTGAAAATGTGAGGCCACACTTACCAAATTATATGCTACTTTATTTCAATAGTTCTAGTTTTCTCCTTATTTTATTTCTTTGTGAGTAATTGATTTTGTTTTGTTTGATTGACTAATTGTTTTCTGCTTGTTTATATATGCATTTATTTTGTTTCTTTAATATTATTTACCCAAACCATTTTGTTAAAGGTACATGCTCTTTATGCGCGCATAAAATATCAAAGAGCGATAATTCGTTGGAATAGGGAAAAAAGTAATTGCCTTAAAGGGGACATCGGATGCCAATTTTCCACAAGTTAGTATGATTCTTTAGGGTCTTTATGAAAAGTCTATAAGATACTTTGATTAAAATTTCTTAATGGTTATTTAAAAAAACACTCTTTTTACCTTGTCAAAAACAGCTCTGTTCACAGCGAGCCGTTTCGGTGCATGTCCCTTTAAATGATAATGAGCTACTGTTCACCCCACCCCTACCTTCCGTGGGCGGGCTGTAAACACTATTTGACAGGTATTGCATTGAATTCACCATTCTTATTTATGCAGTTATAAATGCTCAAAAACTATTTAAATACATTTGAAAATTACTTGTCATTAACCAACACCTTTATAAATCCTCTACAAAGGTAGGGGAGAACCGGGACTAAAGTAACGTGGGATGCAAGTAACAAAGCAATTTTTTCAGAGCTCTGACTACATTTGCATTCCAAGTTATGACAGCACGTTCAGCACGCAACCCTTGACAGAGCTGCCAAATATCATGTGATTTCGTCATCGTTTACCGCGGTTAGGTCCGGAAAGCAGTTTTCGAGTACGGTAAATAAATTGCTGAAGCGGTACTGTTTTTTCTAATTACAAGTTGCGTTTCTCGTTCCATGTGTCACAATAAAGATCAATCTACAGGTTATTTGGTGCTGTAACACATCCTGAAGTTTGTATTTTTCAGTATGAAAGTGAATCGGGTTTAAATGTCAGAAGTTCCTGTCGGGACGAAAGTAACACTTGTTACTTTCGTCCCGCTACAGAGACAACAAGTGTTTCTTTTGTCCCACTGCTAATGTGGTGGCTTTCTCTGCGTTGCAGCATTTATTAAAACATGTTCATGTCATATTATACTAGCAGAATATGCCAAAAGTGAGGATCAGAAAGACAGACAGAGGTCTTATTTAGCCAGATGTTTATTGAAATGTGAATAATTTTAACAAAATAAGAGAGAGCATACAAAATGTATGTTATTTTTTATTTAGTACTGTCCTGAGTAAGATATTTTACATAAAAGATGTTTACATATAATCCACAAGACAAAAAAGTAGCTGAATTTATTAAAATATCTCCTTTCAAAAGTTTGGGAACCCTTGATTCTCAATACTGTGTGTGGTTACCTGGATGATCTATGACTGTTTTTTTGTTTTGTGATGGTTGTTCATGAGTCCCTTGTTTGTTCTGAACAGTTAAACTGAGTTCTGTTCTTCAGAAAAATCCTCCAGGTCCTGCAGATTCTTCAGTTTTCAAGGATTTTTTGCATATTTGAACCCTTTACAGCAGTGGCTGTATGATTTTAAGATCCATCTTTTCACACTGAGGACAACTGAGGGACACAAACACAACTTTTAAAAAAGGTTCAAACATTCACTGATGCTCCAGAAGGAAACACGATGCATTAAGTGCCGGGGGGTGCTCCAACGATTGCACTGCTCCAACGATTGCACTGCTCCAACGATTGCAAAGGGAGCTTTCTTTATATAATTTAATCACTGTTAAATAACAGATTATTTTCATCCTACTAAGAGAAACAATGCAAGTTGACATTTAGTCACGGGTTTGATTTACTGACACACAGACAAAGAACATCTGACTGTACATGAATCATTACATATCAGATCAGGCATTAGAATTAACACAGTTACTTGCATGTTGTAGCGTTACTGTCGAGTCCAGGCACTGCACAATATTTTGTAATCCTCAACGGCATGTTTATTGCTTATTAGCTCGACCCGGTTTAGCACCACATAGGCCTATGTTACTTAGTGGGCGGGGCTGAACAGGCAGTGATGAAGTAGGCGTTGATCTTCTTCTGCAGAGGCGGTGCTTGCTGCCCTTTGACGTCATAGATCCCCACTTTGTAAATCCTGTCGTTTGCTGGGTCTGGTGTCAATTAAAGCTTTTATTGAACTAACAAGGAAGTTTTCAGCTCTAAAACTTACAGGATATTCTTAAAGTATGATGACCTCTTATATGTCAAAAGCTCAAGGAAAATTTGATTTCTCAGTTCATCACCCCTTTAATATTAAAATACCTAAAATACGTGCTTGTAAAAGTGTTTTTTTTTCTGCCGTGATCAGGATTTTACCACCTCCGCCTCATTTTGAGCCAGGAAAAACCCTGGACACATTTTGAGTACACAGTTATGCCTGGAAATAAATCCTGTATGTGAACACCACATACCTGGCATTTGGTGTTTCTGCACTAGAGAAAAAGAAAGAAAGAAAGAAAAAAAAAACCTTTCCTGCTTCCAGTCAGTGATCTCAGTATCATATGCATGCAGTCCATTGTGGGCCAATATCTGGTCACTATGATTCTCAGATCTGTGAGATAAAAGGAAAAAGGCCCTCTGTGAGCATGCTGATAACTAATCATATCAGCTATTGTATTAACGTTAATGTAATGTCCACTCTTCTAATCTGTCCAAAACAGGCCAAAGAAATATTGTCTAAACGTTCATATTGCTACTATGACATTGTATGTACCTTTGTTATATTATAGAGCCTATAAATGTTAATGTGCAGTTTAATATGTTGCTAACACATTTTATTTCAGTATTTATTGCATATTTCAGTCGATTTCACTCATCTCAGTATAGCAGTATTTTTTTTGGGCCATATAAAAGCCAATAAGTCATGTTTACTAATGTAAGTTATGTGTAGTAGCTAAACGAAACCACGCGTCTGCCTGAATCATTTCATACAAAGTCTTTTTGCGGCTTAATATTCACAGACACTAGTCTATATCGTGATTAGAATAAAGAATGAGTGTTCACAGGACGAACTGACTTAGTGATTGTAATGTCATTGTAGCTACATCAAATTAATCTGATAAACTGAGCAATATACAAACAGTAATAATACACAATGTACTGGGGAAATGCATGTTCATTCATTTAAGCAAATTTATCAATGAATTAGTGGAAAGGATGTCATTTCTATGGGCTGCGCGTCTGGTTCTTGTATTGAGAACAATACATAAGTCCCAAGTGTCTTCGAAGTGTGTGAGTGAAGCAAAAGGGTGATAGCACTCAGTGGGGGAGCCAGATATTACAGAGGCTGCATGGGTGAAGGGTTGGAAGAGTAACTTACAATTGTGTTTTTGATCGATTCAGATGCTACACTGTTTTCAGTTGATGGCATCTCCCATCCAGTAAATGGCAATAAGCTTTGTGCTTTTTTATATTTGATATGAAACAAAGTCTCAGATTTTGAATTATGTCAATTGTATTACAAAATTCATAAAATAACTTTCTTGGTGCTGTTTAATATGGCATGACAGGTCGCTATAGCACCTCAGTTCAAGAGAGGCGGCAGCACTTGAACTGACCATCTCCTCCGCTGTAATACCAGGTACAGTGTGAAATAAACATGAATGAACACCCGAAGGTATGTTGAAAGATACAGTACAACTACGCTCAGTGTTTCAACCACGGAAAGACGTCAATAAAACAGCTTGTAAACAATATGTCACGTAACGTCACATTTACCTCAGAAAAAACATATTTAGTGACCATAACTCATTAGTCAGCTAGAAAAATGAGCTCTAGAGAGGAACATTTTGCTAATTATATATTATACAGACAATATATTTAATGCATGTTTGAATAAATCTGTCAAGTTTTTTATGACAGGCCCACCATTTAAATGAATGTAAAAAGAACTAATGGGAATAGAAATATAATTATGTAATTGTAAAGTTAGTATTTTAACTTTATTATTATTATAAAAAACTTTCTTGAGTGTAATTTAACTGTTTGTATACAAATCAGTTAATTTATCCTTCAATATTATGGTAATGTAGTACCAACTGACTCCCATGTATACAGCATTAGTTGAGAGATTTTTTTTTTTTCCTTGAGAAAATTTGCCATGTACTGTTCCTGAGATATATATATATATATATATATATATATATATATTACACAGTGGCAAGAAAAAGTATGTGAACCACTTTCAGAATCTGTGAAAATGTGAATAATTTTAATGAAATAAGAGTCATAATACAAAATGCATGTTATTTTTTTATTACTGTCCTGAGTAAGATATTTTACATAAAAGATCTTTGCATTTAGTTCACAAGACAAAACAATAGCTGAATTGATTAAAATAACCCCATTCAAAAGTATGTGAACCATTGGTTCTCAATACTGTGTTTGGTTACCTGGATGATCTACAACAGTTTTTTTGTTTTGTGATGGCTGTTCATGAGTCTCTTGTTTGTTCTGAGCATTTAAACTGAGCTCTGTTCTTCAGAAAAATCCTCCAGGTCCTGCAGATTCGTCAGTTTTCAAGCATTTTTGCATATTTGAACCCTTTCCAGCAGTGACTGAATGATTTTGAGATCCAACTTTTCACACTGAAGACAACTGAGGGGCTCAAACACAACTATTAAAAAAGGTTCAAACATTCCCTGATGCTCCTCAACGAAACACGACACATTAAGAGTCGGGGTGTGAAAACTTTTGAACAGGATGAAGATGTCACAATTTTTCTTATTTTGTTTAAATATCGTTGTTTAAATATCGTTGTAAATTGTACTTAAAAAATTAAGTACAATTTTCCTTGGTAGTTGAATTCAAAAGTTTTCACCCCCCAACTCTTAATGCATCGTGTTTCCTTCTGGAGCATCATTGAATGTTTGAACCTTTTTTAATAGTTGAGTTTGAGTCCCTCAATTGTCTTCAGTGTGAAAAGACGGATCTCAAAATCATGCAGTCACTGCTGGAAAGGGTTCAAATATGCAAAAAATGCTTGAAAACTGAAGAATCTGCAGGACATGGAAGATTTTTCTGAAGAACAGAGCTCAGTTTAACTGCTCAGAACAAACAAGAGACTTATGAAGAACCATCACAAAACAAAAAAAAACAGTTGTGGATCATCAGGTAACCACACGCATTATTAAGAATCAATGGCTCACATACTATTGTCACATCAGCTATTGTTTTGTCTTGTGAACTAAATGCAAACATCTTTTATGTAAAATATCTTACTCAGGACAGTACTAAACAAAAAATAACATGCATTTTGTGATCCCTCTTATTTTATTAAAATAATTCTCATTTTCACAGATTCTGCAAGGGGTTCACATACTTTTTCTTGCCACTATATATATATATATATATATATATATATAAAATAATCAATATTGAATCGAATTGAATTGCACGGTTGTGAATCGGAATCAAATCGAATTTTGAAATGTGTGTCAATACCCAGTCCTATATGAAGTGAGTTTTAAGATAAAACTCTTTTGTTGGACAACAGCTTTGTAAATGCATCTCATTACAATTTTGGAAAGATGTTTGGCACATGTTGCTTTTTCAAATGCATGTTAAGTGACTCAAACTTGCAGCGCTTGCAGAGATGGAGCAGCATTTACTGTGAATCTGATCGATCTGCTATGTTGACAGTGCACTTCACCATGAAACGTGCTGCGCATATATTTATTTAATTAAAACTTTGCAATTTTAATATTCGCACTAAGCCAATTCACGATTTCAGTTTAATTACGGTTAAACATGTTCATCACACTGATCAATTTTTTACATAGCACATGCGACACAGTATATGTTTCACTGTATAACCTTGTATTATTAAATCATTATTTTCCCTGGTTCAATGGGGTACTCTTGTAAGAAAGTAGCAGTGGCTGGGACAGACATTAAGTATCACCTCCGCTTAAAAAGATGCAATCTAATCCTGTTTACATGAAATAAGATGCTCCCAAGCAGGTTTGAGCTTACAGACTTGTTGCTATGACAGCAACTCCAGGATGAGCTGCAAAGAATCTAACAATCCTGGATCATGTCAAGTCGTCAACAGTAAAATCCAGATAACTGAGTAATCCATGTATGAAGAACGAGCCCCTGGTTCGTGTATTTTGGTTCGTATTAAATATAATTCACCTGCTCTTGGATCTTACCTTCTCTGAGAGCACTTGACCATACAATATTAATATATTACGAAAGCTACTCACAACAAATTGCCAGCAGTTCACTGGGGAAATGGCTTGGTGCTTCTTTTTTAAATTTATTTTGAAACAGACATTATCTAAGCACAGCTCCTGAGCTCCCACACCAGCCAGTGGTTCTGTGCACTTTTGCCACATATACAGTAGACAGCTGAAATGGCAAAAAAGCACGAATTGCATTAATATATCATCTTTATCCTCCAGAATGTTTATTTTTAGTGAAAAGGAAACAAATTTGATTTAGAATTTGCCACTAGTAACATGCAGCATCAAAGACGTGCAGAATTCACTTCTGCCAGTTAGTCGGGTTTGAGTTCATATCTAAGGTGAGCTGGAATCCACATGAACCATATCCCAAACTTCCATTTTAAGTGAACTTGCATGTGTTGTTGTTGTTTTGTTTTGTTTTGTTTAGTTTTTTCTTGTTTTTTCCAAAAAAACAGCTGAAGTCTAACTTCAAATAGGTTAGTAACAAAATCTCTAAAGCAGTTCTTCCCAAATCTGTCATGGAGACTCCACAACCTGACATGGATGTGTCTGATAATGGAGACATTCAAAATGTACTGAATTACCCTTAAACACAAAGACAAGGTTCATTGGAAACAGCAATGTAAAGTTTGAATGATTTTGTTGTTGCTGTTGTTTTACAACCAAATGATCTCAGTGGTTCCCAAACCTGTCCTGGAGTACCCTCAACCCTGCACATTTTGTTTGTCTCCCTCATTTATCAAATCTGATTCAACTCATGAGCTCATTAATAGAGACTGCAAGACCTAAAGTGGGTGTGTCAGATATAGGGAGACATAGAAAATGTGCAGGGCTGGGGATACTCCAGGACAGGTTTGAGAACCACCTAAATTATGCTTTTGCTTGAACTGCTGTTATGTGGAGTGCAGTGTTTTTACATTGATCAAAGCATCTGACTTTATGTGATTAAGACATAAATTACACTGTAATTACACTGTCACAAAAAAATCTGATTTTCCAAATGTGGTTTTGAATCGGATACACATCTGCTATCTGGACATCTGGTCCTCATCTAAATACTCTGGCAATGTCGCCACAGTTCTGTAAAGGATTGCATTTATCGTCATCATTTTATGTGTAGTGTAGCAATTGCGAGTTGCAGATTGCAGTAGATACAGAGAAAAAGTGCCATGCACGTCTGAGGCTATTTCTGGGATTAATGCATACAGTACAGCTGTGTGTTTGCCTGGTGTTCTGATTTTATTTATTTTTTTTTAATGCCATGGATGCCATGTTTAATTTCAAGAAACAGAAACAATGCATTTTCTTTCAACTTCTGCATAGGAAAATAGAAGATGGTCACCTGGTGTCTTCCCAAACATGAGTAGACTGAAAAAGATAATGATCACACTGCTTATGACTGCTTTGTGTCGAAGACTTTTCTCACTAGTCAAATCAGCTTTAAGATTATCCATGACAACTTTGCGTTTAAATAATCTTTCCTTTCTGTCTTTCGAACAGGAATTGGTGGATTATCTGGCCTATGATGACGTCATCATTTTTAATAATCACCTTCAAAGTTGTCATGAAGACCCCCCACCTTGCCCATGGTTCGAATTATAACTGCTGAGCTATGCTGTAGTTTAGATGTATAATTAAATTAATATCTGGAATCCTAATGAACTATGTGTTTGTTCTCACTCTTTTTCCTGACAAGCAGGACTGATGCAGTGCAAGCAGGGAGAGAGATGTAAATCTAATTTCTTCTTGCCTTTAGAAGTAGAATTCTAAAGAGAACATTCTGCCCGGAGCTGTTCACGTCCTCAGACACTAATTTATGCATTTCAGTGGCAACACTATCAATGCCGTAATTAATCTGCAGCAGTCAGAAGGTACATGTAAGAGCTTTGTAAGTTGTTTACTTTCATTATTATTGTAACGTTTTGTGCTTTGACAAATGAGTCAATTTAATGCCATCTCTCGTCTCATGATGCTGTGCAGATTCTGCTGTGCGTTCATGTGTTTAAAGGAGGCCTGGATTTGGAGACACTCTGAAGGGATGGTGGGATCTCATGCTTTCAAAACAAGCTTGCTATTGCTAGCCTCTCTGAAATTGCCTACCCTACCTTTAAGTGAATTGGCCCCTCTGAGTAAAGAACTTTGTCCAGTGCAGCATTATCCCTATATTGGGTCTAAGCTTTGGCCTCAAAACCATATAATAATACAGACACATCAAAATTAGCTACTTTATATGGGAACGCACATTGCAGAGAAGTAGTTTGCACGAAAAAAAAAGTAGTGCCCAAAAAAATGTCTTTGGCACCAATTTAAATGGGAAATGTGACTGAAAGTCTTAAATTGGTGTATAGAACAAATGCTTCTTAATATTTTGCTAATCCTTTATAAATGACAAAACAATCATCAATATAGTTCTAAAATGGCATAATATTTTCCAAAAATGATTGTTCTAGAGAATATATTTGTCTTTCAAATAGCCTAGATATAAATTAGTCTTGCCTTAATCTATAGATTGTTCTTTTTTATTTTTTAAGTTAACTTTTTGCCTTAAGGATGATAGAACAGTAAAAAAAAAAGACAAATGATAAGACCATGAGCCAAGACTCGCACTCGGGTTGTCCAAAGCACTGTTTTGCTATATTATCTATTATCTAAGACAATTTTCAAAAACCTCATGAAGTCAGCATGGCCATTTGAGTGTCTCCAAAAAAGAAGTTTTGCCTTGAAGACAACAAGTTTCATCATGTGTCATGCAGTGGCGTAGCCAAAATTTTATTTTTGGGGGGGCCCATCTAAAAATGAGGGGGCCGCTATATTTAATACACGTTTACCTCAGATTTCATTAGACAGAATTTATAGAACATGTACGCAGAGTTTCATAATTACAGAGGTCATACAGTGTAGTTTGCTAGGGGTACGGGGGCATGCTCCCCCGAGAAAATGTAGATTTCCTTGGTGTACATATGTGCATTTTTAAGACTTTAAGACCAACAAATTGGATAACAATAGCTTTAAAACCATGTCAACAAATACATGCATGCACAGTTTTGAGGCAGCTTTAATCGCATGTTTGGCAATTTCATTTTCAAACGACAGTAGTTGCGCTTTATTTAAGCTATAATAAAGTAATTATGCAGCGCGCGCGGGCGCATTTGCGCATGCAATTCTTGAGTGCGCGCCACGAGCACAGTATAGGCTACTGATTGGACAGTCGTGTTATTTTTTTCTGAGTTTTACCGACATAGCCTGACAACATCTCATCTGACCACAGTTCACTGTTGTTCAACTGAAGCTCCCTCGTCGTCATCTGCACCTTTTCCGCGCTCGTTTGATTTGCACCTGGCGCTGAGGTGAAGTCGGAATGCTCGTCTGAAAAGTGTCCCGTTTGTTGTGTCGTAAAGAGACCGTTCTATATAAATGCAGCGTTTTACTTGGCGATGTTTTAAAAAAACGATTTTTATTTTTGGTATTTTATATGCTCTGTTGGTGGTTTGTGGAGTAGTATCACCCGGGAGGGATATTTTTTTATCCCCACCAGGGATAAAAATAATTCAGCAGAGGCAGGGATACACAGACCAGAAGGGGGAAATCCCCCCCATCCCCCCCTACAAATCGCACCCTGTATATTTGATATATATATATATATAATCTGAGCGAGAGCACGCAATATCTGAGCGAGAGCAAATAACGCCACGGAAACTGAGAAGAAGAAAACTAAAAAACTAATGACGAGAAGAAAGCTGTGTGCGCTGCAGTCAGAGGTTCTTAAACGACTTTTTATTGGTTAAAATTAATGGAGAGTTAGGAGCCCGAGCACCCACCGGATTTCACTGCATTGAGATGCGCGTCCTGGAAACGGGAAGCCTCGGCTGTCGCTTCACATTGCCACTCACCACATAATAACGAACTCTCACGCGCAAAGATAATAACAGCAGAGGCTATGCGCAACACGTGAAATAATCAAACCAATAAGTCTAAAAACAGCTGTTGCATTTTACCGCGCAGCATATGCATCAGTGTAACAAATCAACATAAAAAATAAAAAAATCGCTCAGAAATCTGGGGGGGCCTGCATGTTAATGAGGGGGCATAGGCCCCCTCAGGCCCCCTCGTGGCTACGCCACTGGTGTCATGTACTGATTTTTGGGAAGACTCACCAACTGTCACTGGCCCACCGGTGGGCCCACAGCCATTACATATTTAAAACAGTAATATTATATACTAAACCTAAACTAATCTTGACAAACTATATATAATTTGAAAGCTTAGAATCTCTAGTTTTCATATTTGGTGATTTTAAAAATAAATTACAGAGGAGCAGTAATTTATCAATTTGCAACAAGCATATTTTCATACTCATCAGGCATGTTCAGACCTTTATTTTGAAATAGCGATGAACATGAAAAATCATTAAAGATTGGTTGAAACATGTTTGTTTTCATGCCAAGAGTTCAAAAGATAACATCCATTACATTTTTTGAGGAAAAAAAGGTCTGAAAATGTTTTTTTAATAGAAAAAAAATACATTTATGATTGTGGCGGCGATCTATAACCCACATACATGTTGTTTTTATGTTTATAAGAGATTGAATTCATATCAAATTCTGCCAAACTTCCCATACTTCTATATAGGATGTCTACTTCATAAATTGTATGAAAATGATGGAAATATATGGTTCAGATCACTCAAACCATATGGAAATGGAGGCGCCTTTATATGGTCACCAATGGAGCTTGGATGTCATCTAGTGAAAAAGTGTGGTACTGCGCCCAAACAAAATCTTACTGAAAGCTAATTTTTTGAGATATCAACCTGAAATTTGGAACACAACTTGTTCAGATTTTTGGCTTTGATTTCCTTGCAGTTTTAGAGTAAAACTTGTTTTGTAAAATATATATTTTATATAAAATATAAAATATATTTTTACATTTTCATAAACTTAAACTTCTATAACTTTTTTTCTGTTTCACTTACGTAAGTTATTTCACTTCTACAATAATCTGCCAAATTTCAGCTTTAAAACAAGATCAGCCTTATGTCTATACTCTAAAGTATTCTTGAATTACAACCATTTAAGTTTGGATAGTGCATTTTCTTGTCTAAAAAAAAAAGTGGGGGTGACATTAAGTCATTAAGTACTTCCCGGAGCTGTGTGGAGTACACGTTTATGATGGATGGATGTGGATGGAAGAACTTTATTCAGCTCATACTCGTGAACCCTGTTCACTGCCATTATAAAGCTTGGATGTGTCAGGATATTTATTCATATTTCTCAGATTGTGTTCATCAGAAAGAAGAAAGTCATATACACCTAGGATGGCTTGAGGGTAAGTAAAGCTTGGGGTACTTTTCATTTGAAAGTGAACTAATCCTTTAAATTAGGTAAATTTAATTTTAGCATTACGTAAAAGAACCACTAAATTGCTGTTTTTGACCAAGTTAACTAAACAAACTGTCCAAATGATCCAATTTGCTAAAATTATTCTAAATTCTCAATGTTACTTGAGAAAGACACGTGGTAATACTTTACTGAGTTTTTTAACTAGTTGCTTATTAGCATGCATATTACTAGACTATTGGTTGTTTATTAGTACTTACTAAGCACATGTTAATGCCTTATTCTACATTCTAAATCCTACCTAATACCTAAACTTAACAAATAACTTACTAACTATTAATAAGCAGTAAATTAGGAGTTTATTGAGGGGACATTTAGGAGATCAATGAAGTGTCACATAAAAAAGCACACCACTACTTATTGGAAATACAAATGCTGTAATTCAGGAATCCAGTTTTGCATTTTCTGTATGAAATTTATGAGATTGTATGTGACTTATGAAATCTTATTTTACTGTATTATCTACATTCTAAACACCAGGGGCCGTATTCACAAAACATTTTATCTTACCACTAAGAGTTCTCCTAAATAGCAGTAAAAGTTCTTAGCTAAGAGTTTTCTCTTAAAACCTATTCACAAAGCTGCTGAGACAAACTTTTACTAAGGAATTGACTGAAGTCTTAAGCTAAGAGTAAGGGCGGGGTTGACCTCGTTGCTATGGAATAGACCCACAGTGATTGGCTGATGGGGGAGGAGTCAGCGATTTAATCATAGAAATATTGTAGAATGAGGTGTCATGTTTCAACATTAAAATAAAGGTTTTAAAATACAAATGTTTCCCTATTCAAATAATATTTTTTAATAAAAATGTTGCCATAGTCAAATTAAAATTTTGCCATATTGTTGCCATAAAAGTTTTAAAATGTAGGCTAAATGTCACTAATTAAACTAGTATATACAGTTAATTGTCCACCTCTTGGATGTCTGCATCTCAAGAGAATGCAGAATTCAAGCAAAAAATTATGTTTTATAAACAAAGTTTGGGAGAAACACATTCAAACGGTCTTTCTAATCAGCTCAAGAGGAGGAATATATACACAGACGAGAGCCGACTCGCCTATAGTTACTTCGACGGTTTTCTGCATCCCTCTGCCAACCCGCTCCTCTCTCGGCTGGGGATACGGGGAGAACTTTGGTTTTGGGCTAAATTTCAAGCTCGGAGCCCTCGATCCCCTTGGACAGCACACCAAATACACTTATTATATATTTTTTTTTTTTACTCTATTCAATCATTTGTAAGTGTGAACTCATGAAAACCACTGGCACAGGTAATCAGACAATATTTATTTATTTGTTAAAGATTTTTTTTGCCATCTCATCGTAGATTCAAATCTATAAATCAAATTGTATTGCATTCATGAAGAAAAGGTTCAGCACCCAAGGCTCTATTGCTATTCCCTCAATGGTGTACAGTGTCTTTGGGTGGATTAGGACTGTTTGTGATTTGGTCTTAGTGACTTAGTAGTCCTCTTGACTACTCCTAACGTTTCACAGATTTAGGAGCTAGTTTTAGCGCTAAAATGCTTTGTGAAATACTCTTAGACCAAAAATTTAGGACTCCTAAAATTAGGACTGACACGCCCATTATTTTTAAGAGTTTCTCCTAAATCGGCAAGTTAGGAGCTACTTTTAGCCTTAAGATGTTTTGTTAATACGGCCCCAGACCTATCCAAAATGGTCATAGTGTATTTATTTATTTATGGTTTATGTAAGGCAAAAAGGAATGATTTTTTAAAATGATTTAATTACTACTTAGTGGCAGGCCAGGCTGATTATACTGGATTGTAATGAGCTCCTGTCAGTCAATAGTTTGTGTGGTAAGCATTACTTACAGTGCTGCGCCACATGTTGTAAAGTCCTTCTCACCGTAATGAGTGTCGTTCATATCAGGCCAGCAAGGGGACAGAACTGCCAAGTGCAGACAGCAATTCTCTCCAGTCACACAGGAGCATATAATGTGAGCGGGCCAGCGTTAATTCAAACCTCCTCTTGTCAGAGCTGTCAGGCTGTACTCGCAGCCGAGGAGATCCAGCCACCGCAGGAGGTGTCAGGCACTGTAGGTTCGGGGGTGAAGGATGAGGTGGACGTGTGTTGCTTATGAGGAGGTGGAAACGCTCCATCTGTTTCCACTCAGAGCAGCCCAGTGAAGGCTTCAGCACTCAGCTTTCCCCCATGTTTCTGCTGTGTCCTTCCTCTACTCTTGTGTTTCGGCCCTCTGCATTTGTTGGTCGTCATCTGCTAACCACCAGTCTATCTTTCTGTCCTGAGTCTACGGTTTGTCTTTTTGTTTCTCTATATGCGTTTCCTGTGTCTCCAGAGAGGCTGTGCTACATCTCAATTTCCTGTGACATTGGTACGAGATAATTTCACACCCTGATTAATCACTTTTTTTTTCTTCTTCTTTTTTTTTTTTTACGTACTCTATGAAATCAATTAATGGGATGTTTAATCATTCTACATTCAAATTAACATGGAAAAATGAATTAAACAGACTGACAGCTTGATCTCAAATTGCATGTGAATAATTGAAGTTTCAATTTTCTTTTTTTAATTTTGTTAAAACATTGTTTAAAAGTGAGTAGACAAATTTCTGCACCCCTATAGCACCATATGGGATTTCGAAAGTAATGTAACAAAGGCCTGTTAGGGAGTACATTTTATTTAAGGAAAATATAATTATATTTTCAAAATGACATTTTCAGTTAGAATAATTAATCCTAATATTTGACATTAGTAACTTTTCATTAGCCGTGCGCAGAGAAACCACCGGTTCTGTTGGAATTGTGAATTCAGTTCACTGGAGACACACTCTGAATTTATCATTTGAATCAGTAGCTATATGTTTCCATCCAAAGTTGCGAATTTAACTTGTGTGCAAATTTAAAATATTGCATAAAACATTTGCGAATAAAGCACTGTTTCAATCCAGTGAGTTAAAAAGAACAAAATCGTCACCTCCTGATAAACTGGCACTAAATATCACTAAGAAAAGTGGAAGTTGCTGCAGTAGAAGCCATTGTATATAATCATTTTCGTCTATAATAAATTACTTGCCCCTCAGAGCGTGCAGACGAACCGCAATAAACGCTGTCATGTTATCTTGCATTCAGATGCCTGGTGTTTGTGAACGCAATCGTGTATGGCGCTTCTGGGAGGAAATTTTACCGAACCACTTTAACCCTAAGAGGCCATGGACTATAATTATTTATCTTTCTTGTTTTCTCGTGATCACGACTTAATTTTCTTCTGATCTCGAGATAACAAATGTTGTTTTCTCGTGATCACGACTTAATATTTTCTTGTGATCTCGACATAACAAAAGTTGTTTCCCTTTCGAGAGGAAACTCACTCTGCGTTTGAAATGCTATGGGGAACGTCACATGTGAACCGATGTCTGAGAGCCAAGAATCAAACCACTCCAATACCATTGGCCGGCGACAGCCTATGACATCATCATAGCGCGACCCAGAGGTATAAAAGGAGCACCTAGAGAACCAGTCAGCATCTTTTCGTCTTTCGGGACTGTTCTGTCTAATCGCGATTGTTTCGAATCCGGTAAGGGAATCTATATTATGCCTTACAAACGTTTCAAGAGAGTGTGTTCATCCGTGTCCCAGGTTTTGACACTTGATATACACATTTCTGGGCGTTTTCTGTCTGGGAGAGGAGCGCGCATAGACAGTGCTTGAGGGCGCTGTCTGTGTTTTTTTGTTATTTACTGTGAGCCTCTCCCTGTTGGGATGCTCCGTTCTCGTTCGGCATTCTTCTTGAGGGAAGAGGTGTCCGCATCTGTGCCTGGTGATTCTGGCCCTGTTTGTGCTGAGGCAAAACGCCGGCTGCAATCATGGGGCTTGCAGGTGAGCTCGTTGGGAAGTTTGAGCAAGTTGTATTCTTTCTCAGCCCCCCGGGACTTACAAGGATGAGTTGTTGGATGACGATGACGTCCGTGTTTGACGTCATCGCATCCGGCAGCGAGCGCTCTTCTGGCCGCTGTATATGTGGAACTGCTGGTGTTTGTGGGACGCGCTTCTGGCAGGTTGCGGCTGCCATGAGGGCACGTTAAGAAAGGGGCTGCACGCGGACGGCTCGACGAGCGGTTCCTTTCTGTCCATAGCTCTGCAGCTCCCGTAGGCTTTCCATTCTTTCCTGATCTCCATGTTTGAGATCAGGAGGGCATGGAAAAACCCTAGCCGTTCAGATTTGTATCTGAGCCCAGACAGACGGGAGGGGGAAGAAGCGAGATTGAGATGGGTGATCGATTGTAAACACCGCGGCGTTTGTAATCGATCTACCAGCTGCAAGGGCGATTTACAGCTACCCTCTCCTCTTCTTCTTCCACCTCCTAAATATATATATAGTGGGTACGGAAAGTATTCAGACCCCGTTAAATTTTTCATTCTTTGTTATATTGCAGCCATTTGCTAAAATCATTTAAGTTCATTTTTTTCCCTCATTAATGTACACACAGCACCCTATATTGACAGAAAAACACAGAATTGTTGACATTTTTTCAGATTTATTAAAAAAGAAAAACTGAAATATCACATGGTCCTAAGTATTCAGACCCTTTGCTGTGACACTCATATATTTAACTCAGGTGCTGTCCATTTCTTCTGATCATCCTTGAGATGTTCTACACCTTCATTTGAGTCCAGCTGTGTTTGATTATACTGATTGGACTTGATTAGGAAAGCAACAAACCTGTCTATATAAGACCTTACAGCTCACAGTGCATGTTAGAGCAAATGAGAATCATGAGGTCAAAGGATCTGCCTGAAGAGCTCAGAGACAGAATTGTGGCAAGGCACAGATCTGGCCAAGGTTACAAAAAAATTTCTGCTGCAATTAAGGTTCCTAAGAGCACAGTGGCCTCCATAATCCTTAAATGGAAGATGTTTGGGACGACCAGAACCCTTCCTAGAGCTGGCCGTCCGGCCAAACTGAGCTATCGGGGGAGAAGAGCCTTGGTGAGAGAGGTAAAGAAGAACCCATAGATTACTGTGGCTGAGCTCCAGAGATGCAGTCGGGAGATAGGAGAAAGTTGTAGAAAGTCAACCATCACTGCAGCCCTCCACCAGTCGGGGCTTTATGGCAGAGTGGCC
>RJVU01080398.1:1608200-1634614 GCA_003731715.1 Anabarilius grahami | reverse complement strand
TATATATATATATATATATATACATATATACATATATATATGTATGTATATTTATATATGTATATATACATGTATATATATTTTATAAACATATATCATGTTCAGATGCTTCTTATGGTCGGCCCGCTTTTCCGGTTTGATAATGAGAGGATCTTTTAGGCTTAAAAGAACCCTAGATTCCATCCTTTTATGTGGAGAAAAAGGAGAAGGTGGAATCTTCGGTCTTCGAGCCACAGGAAGCTAAACTGGGTCTATATTTTATGTTTTAAAATAGTACGACCTTGTTTTTCCTGTATAGTTTCTTCTGAACATGTAGATAGCCGGGAGGCTGGTCCAGTATGGCCGCTCGGGCACCGCCTCCTTTTCGGAGCAAGGCGCAGAGATGGCTGGACTTGAGGAGGAAGAAGCAGGTTTTAAGGGAGGTGATCGATCACATACGCCATTAGCGTCTGTAATCGATTCCCTCTCTTTGCAAGGGCGACTTTACATCTGCCCTCGCCCCTTCTTCCTCCGCCTCCTGGGTTTTGGATTCATTTACCATACTCAGGCGCTTCTTTAACAGTCAGGCTGGGCCTTTGATAATATTTTTCTAAAGGCCCGCCTTCTGGCTTGATATTGAAAGAGGCTGTTTTAGGCTTTTAAGAAACCTAGATTCCATCCTTCCTTGTTAAAGAAAGGGGAAATAGGAGTCTTTGGTCTTCGAGCCGCAGGAAAGTGAGCTGGGTCTATATTTATATTTCTAAATATGTTGACCTTGTGTTCCTGTATAGTTTTTCCTGAGTATGTAATCAGAAAAAAATAAGAGTAGTTTTTGGCAAACTGAAGTTTGATAGGTTGGCCGGAACGATATATTGTGCAGGCCACAAAATGGCCGCCTTTTAGCCACCTGTTGTTTGGAGTAGCTTCTCATCTGCTGTTTGCTAGAGTAGTTTGAGTTAGTACTCGTCACTTCAGTTAGTATCTATGTTTAGGTCGGCCTTAATCGGCCGCCTGACATTGTTTGCTTGTTGAGCTTCGCTTTATTTCCTCTATCTATGGAGATTCAGAGGTGAAGCCCAGGCGTTGCTATGCGTGTGGCCCTGTAGGCCCACAGCTTAGCGGCCCAGGCTAGGACTAGGTTTAGGTGTTTATTGTTATAAACCACCCTTTGTAATACTATCCCTTGTTAGGTTGTATAGTTCCTAGTTCTGGCCTCCTCCTGAGGGATGTGTTAGGCCGTATGCCCCTTTTTCCCTTACTCATGTAGGTGCAATGGCTGAGATTAACAGCCAAGGTTGCAAGCTGTTATTAGCCTCCCTGGTGCTGTTCTCTCAGGTGGTAGGCCCTTATCTTTGCATAGATAAGTTTATGCAGTGTATGCTAGGCCCCACTCTCTAGAACTTGATTCATGCTATGAATTTGTCTATCCCCTGAGCCCCTTCAATTAACATTCAAGTTTGAGTTGATGATGCTAGCTTTTTAGCCTCCGTTCTCTAGGGCTCATCACAGATTTATTTCTGTTTGGTGAGAGCATTTATCCTCTGTAGGATGGCATGTATTTCAAAGCGTTTTGGTCCCCTTCTAGTATCACTAGCTGGTGCCATGTGTGGCTGAACTCATAAGGCCTCCTTTTTAGTCTGCATGTTTGCACAGTTCTGTGTTGATTTTGTATGACCCATTACCACCATCGGCCACGCCCGTCTCTGCTAAGAGTAGGCCCTAGGTCAGGCCTCTCGCAGTGTATTGTGGCGGAGTGTGTACTCCTCTGTTTAGAGTTTAAGGTGTTTTACTGAGTACATGGCCTATTGGTTGGTATGGTTCTATCACTAGCTGACACCACGTGTTGCTTAAGTTGAAGACCCGCTTAGGCCTCCTTTTTAGATTACATGTTGGCACAATGCTTACTGCCATTGCCCATGCCCTGTCTCTGCTAAGTAGGCCCTAGGTCAGGCCTCTCTTAGAGTATGGTGGCGGAGTATGCACTCCTCTTGCTTTGACAGTATAGTGTGTTTTCACTGAGTGCATGGCCTGCTGGCTGGTTTGGTCATGGTTGCCACTAGCCGATGCCACGTGTTTGCAAGCGCAGGCCCTCTGGGCCTCCTGTGTAGCATGTTGGAGTTCGGTTGTGTACTCCTCTCACTTTGAGGGTAAAAAGTGCTTTTACTGAGTACATTACTGAGTGGCTGACCTCTCAGGGTGAGTTTTTGTGGTAAACCCTACTGAGGTTCGGTTTCTACATTTGCTTCCTTGAACTTGGGTTTTCTAACTCTAGTTGAGCTAAGTAGCTACCGAGTAATTAGGTTGGTTCTATTTTTGCTCCTAGAACTTGAGTGGCCACTAGACTAACGCCGTATGTTTATAGGTAGTAGGCCCTCGGGGCTTCCTCTGTGAACATACTGGTGTATGTAATAGTGTACTCCTCTCGCTGAGAGAGTTATAGGTGTTTTACTGAATACACTTCTGGTTGGCCAGGGGCCCCAGGGGATATATTAACCTCCTTGTGGTTCGGTTATTGTCCTTCCTGGAGCTTGAAACACTGCCACGAGCTGATGCCACGTGTCTGACTGGAGTCGTAGGCCCGGTTTTTGGGCCTCCTTTAGTCCATGATGGCGTATGTTGTACTCCTCTTGCTTCAAAGAGTAAAAGGTTATTTTACCGAGTGCACTGCTTGTTGGATTGTGTTAGGTGGACTGTTATGTTGGCACTTTACAGTCTTATCTGCTGTTACTGAAGTCATGTGGTTGGTTCTTGTTCCAATGCGAGTTTCTACTCCACGTAGAACTATTGTCATGTTGTAGGCCCCTTTCTGGCCTCCATGACTATGTGCCTACAGTATGGTCTACCTGTTTTTGTAATAGTGCTTAGCTATGTGGTCCCAGAAGCCTTGGAGCAGCCTTGGTAGGCTTTCTACGGAAGGCCTCGTTGAGGCTCAGCTTGGGCTGTTGGCCATAGGGAATGCTGTCACTGACAGCCTTTGTGTTGATCCGAGGGTGAGTTGCTATCTGGCGTTTCTTTCGAAACTGCCTGACGTTTGTCTAGCCATCTTGGCATGCACTCTCCTTAAGCATGGCGGCATGGGTATATCGTTCCCCATAGCGTTTTAAACGCAGAGCGAGTTCCCTTTCGAAAGGGAACGTCTCAGGTTATGTATGTAACCATGGTTCCCTGAGAACAGGGAACGAGACTCTGCATTTCCCTGCCATGCTTCAGGGCTGCCTGCTGAACAGTCCCTCAAGATGATAAGATACTGACTGGTTCTCTAAGCGCTCCGTTTATACTTCCGAGTCGCGCTATGATGACGTCATAGGCTGTCGCTGGCCAATGGTATTGGAGTGGTTTGATTCTTGGCTTTCAGAGATTGGTTCACGTGTGACGTTCCCTATAGCATTTCAAACGCAGAGTCTCGTTCCCTCTTCTCAGGGAACCATGGTTACATACATAACCTGAGACGTTTCTCGTTATCACGACTTAATCTTCTCTAAGTTACACAAATGTGCCAACAGGTGGCAGTATAGAACCAAATATAACTGATGGGGTGAGATATATATCTACCTTACTGTGTTAGTATATTGGCCCAGATTGTACGTGTTTGGGACAGAGAGAGTGAATACCTTGTTCGTGATTGCTTTAAATTGTGCAGTATTTTGTGCGTTAAGAAATTAACTTAACTAATGTTAAATGTTTGAATATGATTAATTAGCTTGTAAGTGTATCTGTTATCATTACGTTCTACTGCTAGATGCAAGATTCATCGCAATTGCATTCGGTGTGATTCTAAATTTATTAGAATTTATTAAAACTATTTTTGATGTCACCTTATTGTGCATCTTTAAGACTCCATTTTAATCAATGCAGTTTCACTGTTAGTTTACCTCACTATGTCACTCAATGTATATCGAGAAGAAATATGATTTATAGCCTATGTAAAGTAGGGATGTGCAACAGCGATCGAGTACTCGACCGTGACGCGACGATCGATCATGTAAACGATGATCGAAATGTTTTTTTGTTATTTTCCTCTCCTGATTGGTTAGCAGCACTTTGGGCGGTGCCCTGAGCTCTGATTGTTTAGCTTGCCATAGCATGCGTCAAAAGACGTGAGAGAGAATGGCCTCAAAGTCACGTAGTGATGTCTGGCTTCACTTTGACAAGATAGATGAAAATAGCAGCACCAAGCTTTTATCTTTTGCGGAAAATATCCTTTTTATATTCTATTAATAATCAAGCAATAATCATCAGTGATTTTCATATGGTAAAATAACATTTTGGTTGTTCAGAAAGTGCAAATTGAATCCAAAACATTGCTTAAATATTAGAATAAAAAAAATTAAAAACACAATAGTGACAGTAATGTAGCCTAATAGATTGTGAATTTGTTGTGATTTCGTTTCGTTGGCTGTGTTTTTAAAGCACAATTGAAGTTACACTTTCGGTCAAGCTCACGTTTGCATTTGCGAACTTTTTGCAGATGAAGCTGTAATAGCTACATCTGATTAATCTAATATAGGATGCGTTTTATGAAGACTTCAAAAAATACACACATATTGTACACACACGTTCTTGTACATCTATCTGTGAGGACATGCATTAACACAATGCAATCTCTAGCTCCTTACCCTAACTTTACCCATCACTACCCTACACACTTCACACATCACACCCTAAACCTACCCTTAACCTGATTATAACCTTATCACTAAAACCCTTAAACAAGCCTTTAACATGCTGAATGCGCTGCATATCAGTGTTTAGTTTCATGCTCAAGTGCAGTGCCTGACATCTGAGTTATTTGAGACAGGCATATTGCTTTTAGATGTTTTAAAAAAAAATAAAATAAAAATACTGATGTTATAATAATGCAGTAATGCTTTTTTCGTTATATTTGTTCAATGGCATAGGCTAATTCGTATGGCTTTGAAAACGCACAGGCGATTTATGGAATCACTTAATAATGTAGATGAAAATATAACACATCTGCCATAAACATACCATTATAATGAGAACTTTATAGAAATCTATGGACCTTATGTAGCCCCGCTCGTTGTCTTTTGACTTCCGGTTTGTATTTCCACAGCGATCTTACATATTTATGAATGAACTGCTCGTTTTAAAATCTTCCTGGTCTACTGACATTTGTTAAGACATCTGCTTTAAACATACAATGCTCATGATAACTTTTGTTAACTCTACAACAAGTAAATCCACTTCACCAGCTAGTTATTCTTTGACAGCGATGCCATAGAAATATACAGGGCAACCGCAAAAACGGAAGTTCAAAGACAATATTATAAAGATGGCGGCGGACTTGTTTCTCTGGGGAATAAGGTCTTAAATTCTGTCCTTGCCCGTGTTTCATTGCGCTGTCATGAAAGCGCATCACAACACGCTCTCTCTCTCTCTCTCTCTCACTCTCACTATCGCTATAGCTTGTTTTTTTAAAGTTCACTGGCATTTTGTGCAGATACCAGTTGTAATGTTACATCTATGTTATGTATCTAAGTCATCTGATTAATATCATAGGATGTGTCATAGAACGGGCTTCATAGAACATAAAGTCACTCTTCACCTCAGGCGGCTATTCCTTTTAGAGGCTTCTTTATTAATAACATTGCTGCAAAATAATCATAATCTAAAAGTGTTCTAATCATGTGTTCATGTTTTCATAGACAAGTTTTCATGTCATATTTTTATTTTTAACATTCATTTTCATAACTGTCTTCACATATTTTTATTATTTCCATGACGGTCATGCCCCGCCCACCACACACGCCCCGCCCCCCCAGGACTCAACTACTCGATTTTGAAACCTATCGATGATCGAAATGAAAAATTGCCAAAAATGCCCATCCCTAATGTAAAGATGTGTAGTGACCTATCATTTAATTCAGTGATAGTGTAACCTGGGCTGTACCCACCGATGAGGTCCCTAAAGTCCGGACCTCTGTAATTTTTCCAAGTGTATGAAAGTTGTGAAATAATTGTCTAATATACTTTGGTGCTGAAAGGATATTGCACATCGCCACGATTACTGAGCTTCTCATCTGAGCTGCTTCAGCGGACTAACACCGCTCGTCAACATGTTTAAAACAACCAGTCAAATCAAAGTAGGCAGGCTTTATGTTCACAGAAGCGGTGAGCACGAATCCAGTGCGATGCTTCAGATAATAATGGTCATAAAGTGCGAGATAATTAGTTAAACTAAACAGCTGTTTTACGATAGAAGTTTTAAACGACCGACAGAAATGATCAGTTTGCAAAGACGAGATCAATCAAAGCTCAGGCTTGTGAAGGGAAGATATACAGGTCAATATAAGGAGACTGAGAGAAGAAAGAGAGAAGGTGAAGGAGATGAGAGAGGAAGAGCAGGTATTGCATACTGTCCCTAGGATGAGATTAACATTATTACAGGCTATAATATAATATTATAATATATGTACACATATTACATTTCTGTATGGGGAAGAATGGCTTCTTCATTGTTTGGACCATGCACAGAAAAAAAATTGCAAGTCTTTTTAAGTTTTAAAGCTTTGAAATGAAAATAATGGGGAGAACAGAATAATAACACAGGAACTTTGCCTCAATATAGCAGCGACCTTAGCATTGTTTTTTGTTTTGTTTTTTTTAAAGCCTTTTCTCAAGGTGACCTGATCAGGCTTTGGTCCACCTGGACCATGTTAACTACAACAAGCTTTGAGGTTTTTGCCTCATTGGCTGTAACTGTAATGTTTGTCAGAGAGCTTACATCAGAAAACTGACAGACCAAACATAGAGAAATAGAAAATAAATAAAAATAAAATACATTAGAGATTATATCCATCATTAAATGTCTTGTTGTTTTTTAGGCCCACTTTAAAAATGTTCTAGTATAAAATATGCCTTCTTAGAAATCTTCATCTAGTTTTAGATGCTTTTGACATCATGTAAATAAAAACTTGAGAGACAAAAGGGTATATTTGTCTAGTCATGGTGATATCACTACATCTCCTTCAAAACAAACACGCCCCAGAGTTTTATGACAGATGCTGCCATATACTAAAATCATTATCTTTCATGACAGCCTAACCTTATGAAAATATCTAATGCTACACACACATTTCTGTACAGTTGTTAATATGCTTAAATGTACAATATGGATGTACTGACAGCATCTAAAATATAAAAGTATTTATGTATGCACAGCTTTTAAAACATAAAATCCATTTGAATCCATTACACTGTATTTATATTATAAATATAGTTGTGTCTTTTATATTTTACTATTATACAGATATCTTTGAGCCCCTTAACCAGACATACCTAACCTAACCATTTCTCAGTAATATAAGAAAGTAATAAGAAGATATGTACAATGACATTTATTAGTATGTTAGTATACTATTGTATGGATATTTTTAAGCTCTCAGAGTATTTCTTGACAATCAAAAAAACATGTACAGGAACATGTACTGTCACAATAATTTATTTAAAAATAGAGAAAACAATTCATGTGCATTATTTCCAGTGCTGATACAGCAAAGGATTAATTTATTTCTGTGAGTTACAGAATGAATCTAACATCTCTAACGTGTCACGCTGTACATCTCATTCAAACATGCCTCAACTCAAATCTGGAGTGCCAGTCCACAAATCACACACAAGACAGAGTTCCCACTTCAAGGGCTCTGTAGGTCACAGGGACGCTCACTTCCAAATGGAATACGCCCCATGACATTTCACATCACCGCAAACCTGTGTCGTGACTCATAAGGTGCTTGAGGCACCAGTTTATTATTTATTTGCCTGAACTGATCAGAGAACAAAAGAACTGAAATCAGATGAGAACAAAACTTAGTCTTTATTCAGTTTATTGTTTTCTGTAGAGCTGTCTGTTTTATAGCTGAATTGAAATGTTCCATAATAAATTAACTTTACACAGTTATTGAACTGAACTGAATTGAATTATTATCTTGCTACAGCTGCTTTACATCAAAATTTGAATCTGTCTCTTAGGCTATTCAATAAAGTTTGCATCATAATTCTGGTACTTCCCTGTTTAAAATTATGAAGCTGCTTTGAAACAATTTCTACTGTATAAAGTGCTATACAAATAAAGGTGACTTGACCAGATTTGAATGTGACTGCGGCATGGGACTGCGGCATTATATTACGGACCTTTTCCTCACTTGCAGTGTTATATGGTGTCTGAAGACTACATTTATGATAAGTGCATTAAAAAAACAATAAAATAAATAATTAATGATGACAGAGTGTAAATTTCTATTTAACTATTTAAAGTTCAGAGTTGGTTAAAGTCATAGAATCCCCCTTAAAATGAATTGAATACAGCACCAGAATTAACAGCAAGCAGAATGAAATTGTTATAATGCCCACCAAGTGATGCACTGAACGTTTTAGAATTAAATAAGCTTATACTATGATTGTAAAAGGATGTGTAAACTTGTCGTGATGTCAGCCAAGGGCTGTCAGAATACAGTATGATACTGATACTGCAATGTAATTAAGAAATGACAAGGAAACGGTTGCTAACACCATGAACCCTAACGCAGAGTTTTCTTATACAATACCGTTCAAAAATGTAGATAAAACTTGATTCTGTTTTTATTTTTTCCTTAGTATTATTACAAACAATATTAATCCAGGAGCGTGTCCAGCTTGGCTAGATCACATAATTCCCCTCCATCCATGTAAAGTTATGGGCAAAACTGGTAGTGAGAGTATGTGTGAGTCTGAACTCTTGTTTGGCAGTGAAATGAGTGTAGAGTCACCTTGATACCTGCTGCTTTACTGACTGAATTCTGTGTCTGACCCCTGTCACTAAAACCTGCCAACACTGCTCAACAAACACACTGGAGTTACAGACTCAAAGTTCAATAAATCTATCTATCTATCTATCTATCTATCTATCTATCTATCTATCTATTATCTATCTATCTATCTATCTATCTATCTATCTATCTATCTATCTATCTATCTATCTATCTATCTATCTATCTATCTATCTATCTATCTATCTCAACACACTTGTATGAAAAACCAAATCAAGTTGAAAAGCATATAGTTTCTGTTATTGTCTTGCATGTTAAAGGGCAAGTGTGCTGGTTATCTATTCATATGCAACACCAGGCAGGCAGTTTTGGCTTTGGATCCTGTTAGCTGGATTATGTGGACATTTGTGCCACCAGCCTTCAACATGCTCATTAGTTTGGTGTTTCTCTGGAGACAGGTGATTTTCTTAGAGCTGGAGCCAGCACCTGTGCCAGGCACCTTTTCACACGCACCCAGACCTCACAATTCAAGGACAATTTAACATTGCCCTGCAAGCTCAGCCACAACTGCCTCCAACACATCCAGCACAAGACTTTGATAGCATTACACGTCAAACAGCCAATGTGTCGATTAATAGTTTTGAAATGCTTTTCAAAAGTGCCTGAACCAGTTCATTACAGAATATGAGTGAGTTGAGCAATTCACTGCTGGAAGATTACATGAATAGTACTGCTAAAAGTATACTTAAAAGTAAGGAGTGTAATGTGAAAAGTGAAAAGAGGGTAATCAATGTGGCTCTGGGCATGTCAACTTCTGACAATGGTGTGAGTATGAGCGAAACTACAGGTTTGCAGGGCAAAGCAGCGGTCACGCTAGACTTTGTTAAAAAATTATTTGGACACCATAACGGACAAGATATGATGCCACACTTGAGTGCTTAATAAATAATAAATCATGAATGTATATAAATGAAAGTTACTCTACTTTCCCACAACACTCACTGTAAAAAAATTAAAGTTGAGAAAACTTTAAGCGTCTCTTAATTGGACTAACGTTTTAGTCCTTTACAGAGCGTAAAACATTTACAGAGCGATTGCATAAGGAAATATAATTTTTTTAAATATATTATAAACTATATATTTTTTTTATTTACTTCTCAACTATGCATTTATGCTGTGTTTTTGTGGATATTTTGTAGTTGTTTACCTATTTACTGCACAATTACTTAACTATGCCAATAATTGGCTTATGAAAATTTTATTTTTAATAAAAAAATCACTTTAATGATGAACTTAATTAAATCTAAATTGTATTTGGACATTGCTCTATGTGTTAGGGATAGAATACTACCATCTACAGGTTTGTGGAAAAACTTTAGGAACTATAGTTAAAGAAAGAAAGTGCAATGACCACATATATCCAATAGATGTCAGTAAGGACTCATTTCATTTTCACTTCATTTTTCTTGATGCTTCAACTTCTCACAACTTTATGATATATATTTGTGAACATGCTTGTTCCATGTTGCCTTTGTGCTCTATTATTAGTCCTTCATTTATGTATGGAAATTTTTCAGATTTATGCCAGTTCTGATGATTTTATTTGATTTTAATTTCTATAAAAATGTTCTCTGTTGCAGTCACACACATGTGTGTGTTTGTGTGTTTGTTTTGTGTGTGTGTATGAGATAGAAAGTTTGTTCCACTTTGTGTTTGTGGTCTAGGACCAGACCTTTATTGAAATGTAGAAATGCCAGTTTTGTTGATTTTATTTGCCAATTTTTACAGAAATGCCCTCTGTTGCAGTCACACGTGTGTGTGTGTGTGTGTGTGTGTGTGTCATGTTCCTCACATATTATTGTAGCCTACTTTGTGCTGAATACAGTGTAATGACACTTTTTCCATTAATATGTTAATCAACAACTGAAAAAAGCACAAATGTCAGGGCATGTCAAAACTTCTCCAGGGCCCCAAAAATCCTCAGACCTCAGAGGGTTAAAAACCACACGGTTCTTACCATTGTGCTGCACAATGTGGTGAGGGATGAACCATGATTCACTTTGTGTATTAACTGATTTAGGTGGGAGTTTGACAACATAGTCTGAGGTCTCTAATTTCTTCATCCCCTGTTGGTAGGCGGCTGCTTTACTGAGGTCTTTCTCCAGGCGTTTCTCTGTGTTCCTAAGGTTAGGAAGCACTGCCTCCATGGGAGCATGAAGTATGGGCATATCTTTCTTACGCAGGAGTGGAGTGGCGTAGCGACTCACGCCATCGATCAGTACTCTGACAGTCTGTGAATACTTCTTAACAAGTACATTATAAGTAACTGTAATTAAATTACCTAAAACTGAACAGTAATCCTTTACTTTACTTTTTCAGTGGATAAGTAATTTAATTACAGTAACGCGTTGTTTTAGCATTGTTTTAGTAACGCGTTACACCCAACACTGGCATAAACCGTCATAACATTAATTTTATTCTTGTGCACACACTAAAACACAGACAGTTCTGTTCGTTGGTGGAAAAATGTGAACGTGCAGAACTGCTTGTGTTTCCGTGTGTGCGGATGGAATAACACCATGCGTAAAATTTCTCTGCCGATAGTCTCTGTGCGCTTTAACTCTCAATGCACCACAACTGCTCCTGACGTAAAACGCAATAGAGACAGCGATCCAACAGTCCAACTCTCTCCATTGACTTTATATTGCATGATTCTGCCTCCTTGTCATTTTTGACTTATAAAAAAAAACAGAACAATGTCTAAAAGCTGAATTCAGTGTTTGAGCCAGTGTCACTGTCTCTCCTCGCTGACGTGGTCCAGAGGTTGAGACCGACTAACTGTCCTATGGACATTATTCCTTCCAAGTTGCTTAAACAGGTTTTTAACACAGTGGGGCCATGTCTCCTCTTGTTCATAAACAGCTGCCTCAGCTCAGGTTCTGTACCAACTGCATTCAAGCACGCTGTGGTCAGGCCCCTTCTAAAAAAAAACAACCTTGATCCTGCTGTCCTGTCAAATTTTAGACCTGTGTCCCATTTCCCTTTCCTGTCCAAGGTCTTGGAAAAAATTATTTTCATTCAGTTACACTCTTTTCTGGAAAACAATCAAATCTTTGAAAAATTCCAGTCTGTCTTCAGAACACGACACAGTACCAAATCCGCTCTGCTGAAAGTACAGAACGATATTCTCTTGTCCCTTGATGCGAAAAAGCCTGTGCTGCTGGTAATGTTGGACCTTCCTGCAGCGTTTGACACTGTGGACCATTCAGTCCTTCTGAGACGTCTGGCCCAACAGGTTGGTCTTCAGGGAACTGTGCTGCAGTGGTTTAGGTCATATTTAACAGATAGGACATTCTCTGTTATGATTGATGACCTCTCCTCCTCTTCAGCCCCTATGACCTCTGGTGTGCCACAGGGATCCATTTTGGGCCCTGTTCTATTCTCTCTGTATATGCTGCCTTTAGGTTCAATTATTTCAAATCACAATGTGTCTTTCCACCTGTATGCAGATGATTTACAAATCTATCTGCCGGTTGTCCCCAATTCTTCTGACAGTCTTGAATCCATAAACAGATGTTTAGATGTCTTCAAATTGTGGCTGTCTCAGAACTTTCTCTGTTTGAATTAGACAAAACAGAATGTATTGTTTTTGGCACATCCAACCTTCCCAGCGTTTCAGCTCCTGGTCTTGTTGTGTTGACCCCCCATTTTTACCACGTTGTGAAAAATTTCGGGTTGAAATTAGACAGCAGTCTAAAATTTGATAAGCAAATTGATTCTGTGGTTAGGGCAAGCTTCTTTCAGCTCCGCCTCCTAGCAAAGGTTAAACCCTTCTTGAGCCGGTGTGACCTGGAGAAAGCTATCCATGCTTTTGTTAGTTCCCGCATAGACTACTGTAATGTACTCTATGTGGGAGTTAACCAAGCTGGTCTTCACCGTTTGCAGCTTGTGCAAAATGCTGCGGCCCGCCTGCTCACTAACAGTCAGAAATACGAGCACATCACACCTGTCCTATACTCCCTGCACTGGCTCCCTGTCCAGTTCAGAATTCATTTTAAAATTTTGACATTTGTTTTTAATGCAGTCAATGGCCTTGCACCTTCCTATTTGTGTGAGATTTTGAGCCCTCACCGACCCAGCAGAGCTCTACGACCTGCTGGGCAACATCTGCTGGAGGTCCCCCGGTCCCGGTGCAAACAGTGGGGCGACCGTTCTTTTGCAGTGGCCGGTCCAAAACTCTGGAACTCTCTGCCCATTGACTTACGTTCCATCACTGACCTGCCTTTGTTCAAAGTCAAACTTAAAACCTACTTAGGAATGGCTTTTAACACTTAGTGGCCCTGTGATACTTCTTTTTATTTTAATGTTGTAATGTGCTCTGCTGACCTATTTGTACAATTATTTGTTATAATCATTATTATTTTTTATCTTGTTTTTAATGTTGTACGGCACTTTGGTCAGCTTTGGTTGTTGGAAGGTGCTATAGAAATAAAGTTTGATTGATTGATAAAAGCTGCTATGTTACAGGGTGTACAGCAAACAAGCTAAAAAAAAGCCATGAACTAAGTTTTTATAAGCTGTCGACCCAAAGAAATGACCTTTTAAGGACACAAAAGTGGATACAGGCAATTGAGACAGAGTTATATTACACTGAGAACTACGCCCACTTTAGGGGAACGTAATCGGCGACAGGAAATATAATTTATAAAACTGACATTTGGATATTTGACTTACCAGTGACAAAATGTTTACTGCACACATAGGCATACTGAGGCACACTGAGTGTCAGGATCCCATAATTTACCCATTCTTCCTGCTGATGCTTCATGTCTTATTGCCTGTATCCAATTTGTCTCCTTAAAGGAACACTCCACTTTTTTTGAAAATAGGCTCATTTTCCAACTCCCCTAAAGTTAAACAGTTGAGTTTTACTGTTTTTGAATCCATTCAGCCGATCTCCAGGTCTGGCGGTACCACTTTTAGCATAGCTCAGCATAGTTCATTGAATCTGATGAGACCAATAGCATCTCGCTCAAAAATGACCAAAGAGTTTCAATATTTTTCCTATTTAAAACTTGACTCTTCTGTAGTTACATAGTGTACTAAGACCGACGGAAAATGAAAAGTTGCGATTTTCTAGGCTGATATGGCTAGGAACTATACTCTCATTCCGGCGTAATAATCAGCGCCTCTCAAAAATGTCTCCATGGTTGCAAGGCACGCTTCCTGTGAAAGCAGGGGGTCACAGGCGGTGCGTAATATCATTGGGCCTGCTGCACCCATGGTTTTTTGTTGTAAGTCTGAAATGACAAGGAGGCAGCTTCACGCAATACAAAGTCAATGGAGAGGGTTGGATTAATGGATAATTTATTGGATTATTGGATAATATTCCACATTTCAAAGTGCAATGGGCCATTAAAATACCATTAATAAGAAAAGTGTATTACACTAATTAGAAATACACTAAATAAAACGTATTATCAAGTATGTGAATTTCTTTTACCATTTTAAACTGACTATATGTTGTTTTATTTATTTATCATAATTACAGATATTTACTTTTGTAAGTACTTTCTATATGTATGTACAGTATCTCACAGAAGTGAGTACACCCCTCACATTTTTGTAAATATTTTATTATATCTTTTCATGTGACAACACTGAAGAAATTACACTTTGCTACAATGTAAAGTAGTGAGTGTACAGCTTGTATAACAGTGTAAATTTGCTGTCCCCTCAAAATAACTCAACACACAGCTATTAATGTCTGCTGGCCACAAAAGTGAGTACACCCCTAAGTGAAAATGTCCAAATTGGGCCCAATAGGTTGTTTGCAATCACGTGGTTCTGGTGATGCGCGAAATACTGGTGGAGGACAAGGAGTGAAAATTAGAATGGAAGAGATAGAGAAAGGTCCTTTCTGTGCTGGTTTAGAAAGGTATAAACAGAAAATCACAACATATGTTGGACGTGATCTTTATGTTATGAAGATGAGCGACTTTTCCACTGAAATTAAAGACTTTCCTGCCATCGAGGAGGTAGTTGATTTTCTGTCGTGATTGTGAAAATTGTCGCCATTGTAGGTCATTTATGCTGAATCGAGAATTGCAACAGGAGCTCACATCATCGTTCAGGGAAAAAACTGGACGGTGTAATACAATTGTTGCCTTTTATACGTGTAAAAACACACTAAGGGAAGCAGGCTGAGGAGGTGACGGGAAGACGCCATATATCAAATCTAATAATGTCACTGATTTAACCCAATCCCTATCACTCAATAAAATAATCACATAGCTGAGTGTTTTTGAAAGTGTTGTCTTTGTTGTTGAATCGACTTCTGTCAGCTTGTTAAAAATTTATTTATTTGGACATTTTCTACCATATGATGGCTGAAGCAGCAGCGCGTGACACTGTTCTCATGGTAACCAGATCAACATTGTGAACGGAATACTACAAAACTGAAGTGAAAACACCAATTATTCAATGGGATAAAATAGCTTCTCTTCCCTGCAAACGATACCACGAAGAATGTGAATATTTAACCAAGTCAAAAACAAAAGGTAAGCAGGTATCCATATTCATTTCAGTATCAACAGACGCAAAACGCTATTAAAGGCGACAACTTTTAAAGTTAAAAAACGACATAAGTTATCAAATACTATAAGTTATGTAAACGATATAAACACCTTCTGGGTTCTCGATTTTATTGATTTGAGCAACCATAAACGACGCAAAACATAAGAATTTTGAGTTTTTGATAAACTCAAAAACTCAAAATATTCCTAAATAGAAAAACCACTCCCTGCCCTCCAGACTCATTCGCGCTGCTGCTGTGACGTCATGTGCAAACAACCTATTAGCCATTTTCTCTCCCCGGTGTCATGTGACTCGTTAGTGTTACAAGGTCTCAGGTGTGAATGGGGAGCAGGTGTGTTGGCAAAGAACTCTCTGAGGATCTGAAAAAAATAATTGTTGCTCTACATAAAGATGGCGTAGGCTATAAGAATATTGCCAAGACCCTGAAACTGAGCTGCAGCACGGTGGCCAAGACCATACAATGGTTTAACAGGACAGGTTCCACTCAGAACAGGCCTCGCCATGGTTGACCAAAGAAGTTGAGTGCACCTGCTCAGCGTCATATCCAGAGGTTGTGTTTGGGAAATAGACGTATGAGTGCTGCCAGCATTGCTGCACAGGTTGAAGGGGTTAGGGGTCAGCCTCTCAGTGCTCAGACCATACGCCGCACACTGCATCAAATTGGTCTGCATGGCTGTCATCCCAGAAAGAAGCCTCTTCTAAAGATGATGCACAAGAAAGCAGACTAAGGACATGGATTACTGGAACCATGTCCTGTGGTCAGATGAGACCAAGATAAACTTATTTGGTTCAGATGGTGTCAAGCGTGTGTGGCGGCAACCAGGTGAGGAGTACAAAGACAAGTGTGTCTTGCCTACAGTCAAGCATGGTGGTGGGAGTGTCATGGTCTGGGGCTGCATGAGTGCTGCCAGCACTGGGGAGCTACAGTTCATTTAGGAAACCATGAATGCCAATATGTACTGTGACATACTGAAGCAGAGCATGATCGCAGGGCAGTATTCCTATATGATAACGACCCCAATCACACCTCCAAGACGACCACTGCCTTGCTAAAGAAGCTGAGGGTAAAGGTGATGGACTGGCCAAGCATGTCTCCAGACCTAAACCCTATTGAGCATCTGTGGGGCATCCTCAAACGGAAGGTGGAGGAGGGCAAGGTCTCTAACATCCACCAGCTCCGTGATGTCGTCATGGAGGAGTGGAAGAGGACTCCAGTGGCAACCTGTGAAGCTCTGGTGAACTCCATGCCCAAGAGGGTTAAGGCAGTGCTGGAAAATAATGGTGGCCAAACAAAATATTGACACTTAGGGCCCAATTTGGACATTTTCACTTAGGAGTGTACTCACTTTTGTGGCCAGCGGTTTAGACATTAATGGCTGTTTGTTGAGTTATTTTGAGGGGACAGCAAATTTACACTGTTATACAAGCTGTACACTCACTACTTTACATTGTAGCAAAGTGTCATTTCTTCAGTGTTGTCACATGAAAAGATATAATAAAATATTTACAAAAATGTGAAGGGTGTACTCACTTCTGTGAGATACTGTATATCTGCTTTGCAACTATGCAAAATTGTGAAAAATACTATAAAAATACATTTGAATTTAATTAAACAATAGCCTACCTGATATTCAAAGTGTGGGCAAATTATTGAAAAGGTAAAGGTCATAATTATAAAACTTACTTCATGATTATTTTTTTGCAACTCAGAACACATTTCATTTAAACTTTTATCTGGGCCAATAATACCATTTTTATACTCAAGTAGAACTCAGATACAGTTCATTGAATTGTACATTTAATCATAACAGGTCAACATATAATTCAATAAAAAATAAATTACTGAAGTAGTACTTAAATATTTAACTAATTAAATCATTTTATTTTCAAATTGCTCATTGTTAAATTTGAGCTGTAAGCAAAAGTTGGGTTTGAAAATTCTGCCTTTACAGCACCTATTAGCAGAAACAAACTAGATGTTTCAGTTCATACCTCAACTTTTCTTTGGTTTATAAAAAATTATATAGCATCAATTTCATCATTCTCAGATTTGAAATACATGGTGAGACTTGTGTCTTTAGCTACAATGAGTTTCTAGACTCTAAATGTTTCCTTCTGACAAATGTGCCAAAATCTGCAACACAGATTCCCAATAGTGTGCACTGTAGTGAGTTTGGGTGTTTAGTACAGCTAAACTGATTGTTGGTGAGTGTGATGGCATTGGCTTTATGGCGTGTTTGAAACAAAGATCATTCATTTTTTTATTTTTTTATTTTTTTACCTTTATTTATATAGCGCTTTTTACAATGCAGATATTGTCAAAGCAGCTTTACAGTGATAACTGGTATATAATTTTGGCTGCACAGCAGCTCTTAAAGAAAATGGTGTCAATGCAGGCAGATCAAAGCACTGTTGAATATCAAATGTCAAGTCAAGTGTCTCCAACTAAGCAAGCCAAAGGCGACAGCAGCAAGGAACTCAAACTCCAACAGGTGACATCAGGTGGCAAACATGTGGCAAACATGTGTTAAAATGGAGAAGAAAAAAAAACCTTGGGAGAAACCAGGCTTAGTCAGGGGGCCAGTTCTCCTCATTGCGGTCTATATGTGTCAACTTCTGGTTCAACCAATGATAGGATGTTGGGGCAGGCCAATGGGGGTCAAGGTTTAGCTTCAGCAGTTACAGTGTTTTCAAGTCATGTCAGAAAGAATGTATTTATGAGTTAAAATGCGCATGAACATCAGCCCAACTCATAATTATGAGTTTTTGGAACTTTGGATTTTCTTAAGAGTTTCCAAGTTAGGTGCGTGACGGTGAGAAAACATGTGAGAGGCAATGGACCAAAATGTATTTACATTTACAATGAATGTATGTACATTCATTTCATACTAACTACAAACACATTAATATATTTATTGTAATACTGATATAAATATTCTAATTAAACTTTATTTGGAGTACTTAATTATTGCACAATGCATATTTCTTAATAATAAGCCTAAAATGTGTTTAATATCATTATTAGTGAAGGATAGTATGATCACTGTATAATTTGAATGCAAGATATTTAAAGCGTACCTAAAGTATACTTGCAATAGTTCCACTTTAGCACAATCAAATATATTTAAGTATATCTTTAGTTGGACCTTAACACAAAAATACTTGTTACAATTTAGCAGACTTTAAGTATACCAATTTAGTATACTAATTTCTGCTATACTAAAATAAAATAAAATAAAATAAAATAAATGTATTTCAAATACATTTTAGTATCTTTATTTTTCACTAGGGTAGCCTAATCAGCATTCAAGCACAAGCATAAAGCTTGCCACAGCGTACCGGCAGAAGTAATGATTATGAATGCATCAGTGGGAAACAGCAAGAAGATTGCTTTAACATTTGAATAATTAATTGATAAACTAGTGTTTTCTGTATTTTCGCAGTGAGGAAGTTGACGATGCTGACTCGTCATCTCTGCACTAGTGGACTCGCATATATGCAAGTTTCATATGGATTACATATGAATATTTGTTTTCCATTTGAATTGGTTCTTTTAAAAGTAGACATTTCGCTTTCTATAGATATAATTTTCATGTCTGTGAGGCAAGTTTACATTGAGTTTCGGTTCTTTTTTGGCACGCTCAAGTTCACAGCAAAAATCACACCCTGTTTGCTTTCATTATTTTATAAAAGCACAATGTTTTGTTGTTATTGTGAGTGCACACAAATAAAAGTACACTCTTTACAGATTCAAAAGGTGTATTACTCTTATCTGTATGACCAAAAATGAAGGAGTATTTTAAGTGCAAGTGATCGCACCAGCGCCTCCATGTTAGCTGTCAGGCAGTAAGTGAGCTACTATTCAACTTTAAAGCGAGCGGCCATGTAAAGTTGCTACTACTTACACGTTTAGATGATAAGCCATATTTGAGGTCGATGGATGACAGGTGAGCATTTGGATGTCCTGCGTGATGTACTGTAATAACCACATTGACCAGCTGTTAATGGTCTGTCCGTCACAGACTGCGTGACTTTGCCACTTTTTCCCTGCAATTAAGTGACTAATACAATTTTGGTCGACTAAGCCTCTTCTCATCGACTAATGGTTAGTCGACAACTGGTGCAGCCCTATTGGATACATTTCGTATGCCTGGTATCCAAGACTGCATGTGGGTTGGTGATATTGGTATGTTGGAAACACATTGTAAATGTTATGTTCTTTTTGTGGACTCTTATTGTGTTTCATTTATTTCCCGTGTTTCCTTCCTTGGTTTTTGATTGTCCTTTGTTACTATGGTTACTCGTTGGTTATTTAATTATGTTCACCTGTTTCTCATTTAGTTTCCTTAGTTTTACCTTGTATTTATACTCCCTGTGTTTCAATTACTGCTGGTAGGTTCTCGTTTTCAGTATGTGTGTGTAACACAGTTCGTATATACGGGAAGAAGGAGGCGGGAACCGGCGAATGTTTAACAAAACTTTAATTCCAAAATAAACAAATACAAAACAAAAGTAATGCCGGCAGACCCTCGCGGACGTCTGCCGGCCACACAAACATAATAAAACATAAAGTAACATCCAGGCCTGGTCCTCTTTCGTCCTTCACTGTCGTCGCTCCTCCTTTTATGCTCCCGGAGCTCCTCCGTGAGAGACTCAAGGCCGGTGCGCCTCGCAGGTGGAGCTCGTTATCTCTCGCGTCACCGGCCTCGCGCCGTTCCCTCACGGCTCTCGCCCGCCCTGCTCGTCACATACCCCCATCGCCCCTCGCAGGCCGGGGGGTACTCCCGAGACTGCGCTCTACTCCCCCCCGGGGCCTGTCTCGGCGGCCGCAGCACCTGGGGGTAAGGACAGACGAGACGAGAGAAAGGAGACGGAAGCAAGGGGAGCGACAGGACAAGAGAGGGGAGAGAGGAAAAAGAAAGAAAAAAAAATTCTGGGTCCGGCTCCCAGACACACTGCCGCTCGGTCCTCAGCCAGCAGAGAGGCTTTTCCTCGCGGTGCCATGCGATGGCACTGGACGCTCGGTGGACAGCCCGATCCTCGACCGCCTCCTGGCGGCCGGCGATGGCTCCTCCGGCTGAGGGCAGCCGGCAGCGAGTCCCCCGTCCCCTGCTCCTCCCCTTCATGGCGGACGGTAGCAGGCTCCGGCCCACGGCGGACGGCGGCGACTCCTCCGCTCCCTCCAGGACGGCAGCCACCCCACCTCGTCCCAGGAGCACGGCATCCGGGTCTCCGTCCCACCTTTCACAAGGCTCCTGTACCACCGCCTCGGGCAGCCTCTCGCGGTCTTCACTCCCGCGCTGCCCGAACTCCGCAGCACCGCGATCCCCCTCAGCAGCGAGGGCTCTCAGACAGCATGTCCCTCCTTCCTCCCGGGTTTCGGCACCAATGTAACACAGTTCGTATATACGGGAAGAAGGAGGCGGGAACCGGCGAACGTTTAACAAAACTTTAATTCCAAAATAAACAAATACAAAACAAAAGTAATGCCGGCAGACCCTCGCGGACGTCTGCCGGCCACACAAACATAATAAAACATAAAGTAACATCCAGGCCTGGTCCTCTCTCGTCCTTCACTGTCGTCGCTCCTCCTTTTATGCTCCCGGAGCTCCTCCGTGAGAGACTCAAGGCCGGTGCGCCTCACAGGTGGAGCTCGTTATCTCTCACGTCACCGGCCTCGCGCCGTTCCCTCACGGCTCTCGCCCGCCCTGCTCGTCACAGTGTGGTTTATGGTACTCTTGTTGATCTCCTAAATGTGCACCTATTATGCCCTATTACCTTTCATGCAATGTGTAATGCAGCTATCTGTGAATGTAAATGGTCTGCAAAGTTGTAAAGTTATTGTCTCCCAAAAGAAAGAATCACCCCTGAACCGCCTAAATCTCTGTGAGGTCTAAATGGGATTTACAAAGCACCATTAAAGATGGCACAGTAACCACTTTATTTGGACCAACTTGTGCCTCAGAATCACAACCTGTAAGTATGATTAATTATTGATTATGTTTTATATTGTGTAGGTCTCCGTCTAACCGGCTAACTCAAATTTTTACTGTCTTAGTGAAATAGTTCTGCTAATCAGCTGTGGCCCACTATTACCTAAAATTGTGTCCATTAATGCAGATTGTCTGTTGTTCTTACTACTCTGAGTAATGATAAAGGATGGCGCAAGGTTTGTTTTACAAACTTTAATGTTACATCAGTCATTTATGTTAGTGCTCGGCTAATGTATGCATTCCCTATAGTAAAAAAAAAAAATGCTAAGTATAAATTGGAAGAATCATTTGAGAATCATTGAAAAATGTGGTGATGTGCAATGTTTATTATGAGAAAATGAAAGTTTCTACCTTTTTGACCTTTGGTGCATGTAAACATGTTAAAAAACATAATTTGAAACCTTTAAAATAGCATAATAGGGGCACTTTATATTTTGGAAAACTCCTTTCCTCTTCATCATTGTGTGTGTTGGCAACCACAGCATTACACACATATGTGGCAATTATTGAAATACCCCATGTACTCTATTTTCATGAATGGATTTACTTTAGGCATATAAATACTCAATGTGAGTTGTTCCTGCATATTTACATATGTATATATCCTGGACTCTGTGTATGCTTTTCTTCAATGAAAGAAACATATGTGTGATAAAAAACTTAAATTAAATAAATAAAAAAAATTACACACATCTTATAGAACCACATATGAAATCACTAATGTGTACTGTTTTCATATAATAATTCATCATTGTATAATAGTTAAAAGTCTTCTGTGTAAATTGTTTATGTATATGTACATATATAAGCTTATATTGTTAACATATATTTTATGTACATTTATATACACCCTAAACCCCATGAATATGCTAATATTATGTACATTTTAAAGATAGATATGTATGTAAAAAATGAATAAGAAAAAACGTATATATGCAAACAAATATAATTAAATACAGAATAATAGAATATAAAAAAAAATCTCCCATACAGTACATATTATTAACACCTACATATATAATATAAGCTTTTATATTTTATACATATAAAAATAGACATGAATACTAAAATTTATAAGAAAGAAACACACAAAAACATATATAACATATGGCAATATCACTTTTGATAAGGGCAATAAATTCAATACGTATTAAATTTCTGTATGGGTCATAAGGAACCATATGAAATCACATTTGGACTTGCATGGGAAAATATTTCATAGTCAAATAAAATGTGAGCTTCAGCACCATTTTGCACTCACTGGTGAGCAAAAAGCTGCTCAGAGCGGTACTGGAGCAAGACAAAACACTGCACTGACTTTCAAAAACACACTTCTGGCTCGAGGCGGATTCACACTCCGCTCCCTGCCCTGCTCCCACTCCGCACCACTCGCTACTGAGGTCTGCCGTAAACATAGACTAGCACAGTGATACAAACAATGAAACCCCCAGTGCTTTTATTCCAAAAATCATCACTCTTGGCACAGATTAGAGGACTGGAACTGACTGCTGATCAAAATACAAACATTACTGAAGAGAATGTAAACATAACTGTATTGTCTATAATAATAACAAACACATTTTTTCTTTTTCACATCCTTTCAACTTATTCAATGAATCTGCTTAATTGAATTGGTATTGCTTTCATTTTAAAAATAACACATCTCTAAAAATTGAAATATTCATAAGTTAAATGTCACACAGCACAGCTGTTTCCTTGCCAAGACTCTATATGCGTAATATTTTAGTGCTTCATTGCATTTCCTGTGGTGTGATTGGCTGTCAGAGGCAAATGTCACACTGATTCATAGAAGGAAGACACAGTGTCGAGGAAGCAGCATCAACATGACAATGAGCTCTGAGCAAGTTCATTAAGCTGCCACCATTCCCAACTTCCTCTCTCTCTCTCTCTCTCCTCACCTTCACCTGCGTTTATGTGTCTCAGCCTGTCAGTGTCCAAGTATAGCCACTTCACTCTGGCCCTCTGCCATCACACATTCAAAAGGACAATCTCATCTAATTCATCACTTACCACTCAAGAGCAGACGAGTGTCTACACAAATGAACTGACTAGACTAACAGTATAAGACAAAGATGATATGTGTACATTCACAGTCGAACAAAAAACTTCTCGCTACAATGATTTCTGATTCAACTAATTACCTTAAAATGTATTTCCAAAAAAAAGAAAAGAAAAAAAAGTAAAACTTATTTTAGATAGAAATTGATCTTATTTTAAATTTCATTTTTGGGCAGTCAGCTGGTGTACAATACATGTTTTATTGGTCTATGTTTTCTTCCTGTGGCACAGAGACATTTGTCATGTCTTCCTCTTTGTTCAGCTCATACCCTCTTTTTCATTTTAACTACTCCTGCACTTGATTTGTCCTCTTCCCTCTCTATATTTCCCAGAGATGTTCTCTCTCTCTCTCTCTCTCTCTCTCATAGATGCTCATGCTGTTTAATCCCCCACTACTGTCGATTACGATGAGGTTCTGCTGCATTAATTATTTTTAACTCATTAAACAACAAATGTTAATCACGTTATCACAACCCTAATAATTACAGTACTGTACTAAACCTTTTAGCTATAAATAATACGGTCAGGATGGAGAGCAATAAGCATATAGAATATCTTACACTTAGGAAATTACTAAGCTACATTGTCCTTTACTTGTTCTAATTGTGTGTTCTATTTGGTTCACATCTTTACAGACAGAGATGCAGCTACCTGAAACTGAGGCACAGTGTAATTGTAATATTTATACAACAAATTCCAATAAATGAAACTTACATAATCTTTCATACTCATACTTATTACATAAAGACGATCTCTTTGGTTGATGCTTTGATGATCAGGAATTTTTCAAACCTGTGCAGTTTATACTTTAGATTATTTATCAATTTTAATCTTGGCGTAATGAGATTTTATACATGCATGCTTATGTAATCATGTTTTTAAAGGAAAGTTTTATTTCATTACTGCCTGATGCATTATTTATTTGTTCAATCATAGGTGTTGGATCACATCATAATTGTTGTGGATACTGATTTAACCAATCAGTCCTGTGGCCAAATCATGACACTATAACAGGATTTGAATGAACAAATAATTATAAAGGCAGAAACACACTTGTTATTTCCAATCGCGCTATGATACAGGCATATGGTTTTAATTAAAAATTTATATCTGAAAACAACATGGGGACTACGTATTATGGAAGGCCAGATGGTCTTTAAGATGCCTTTGTGAATATTGTCTGTAAATGTGTATATGAATATGTAGTATTACAAATTGTGTATTTAATAAAAAATCTAATGGTGGGATTAATTACAGTTTCATATTAGAAATATGGTTGAAATCCACCCTGACAGTTAATTCAATATTAAGGCATCACCATGTATAGAATTAGTACCTGCTCACATTAGAGAATGCACAACATTTAGTCTTTTTAAAACTACACTTAAAATATGGCTTAAAACAAATAAATTATGTGATCACTGATTTATATGGAATATAATAAGTGATATATTGTATGTAAGCTTTTTTATTGTAGTGTACTGCTTTGCTTTATAATTAACTCTGGCACAAGAACTGTGTTGTGCATGGCCCCTGTTTAATAATAATAATAGTAATTAAAGCTGCAAGCAGCGATGAAAGGGCCCTCGCACCCAGGGCCACCGTCGGTGGCCATAGGAAAACAGTGAATAGTGGGTGACATGCATGTAAGCGAGTAAATACAGGAGAAATATGGCAAAGTCATTTCAACGTGCCACACTTCCTGCTGCCAACAGGTGGTGCTTTGACTATAACTGAATATTGCCATGTAGATGTCTTCAGGCCAGGACTATTATCAAACATGTGAAGTTTGGGGCAGATCGAACATTGTATGCCTGAGTTACAACAACTTCCTGTTTCGTGGCGTTAATTGCATACTTTAGCACTTATCCAAGTGTTGCATGATTTAATGTGTTTCTAGCGTGTTTAGTACTTCATGGCATATTTAAATGTGTTTCTGTGAGTGAATTACAGTGCAAAGCATGACATTTCCTGTTGCCAGCAGGTGGCGTTATGACTAACTGAATATTGGCATAAAGATGTCTTCAGACCAGGTCTGTTATCACACATGTGAAGTTTAGGACCGTTCGGACACTGTATGCCTGAGTTACAACAGCTTCCTCTTTGATGGCGAAACATCAGAATTTGTCAGGCCGCCACGGACACGCCCTTCAACGAAAACTCAAGATCTTTGCAATTTAACATCGCTAAGGCCTTAAGATTAGATTGACCAAATATGATGTTTATCTGGTTAAATCTCTATGAGGAGTTAATCACAGTGTAAAACATGTCATTTCCTGTTGCCCACAGGTGGTGCTATGACTGTAACTGAATATTGCCATGTAGATGTCTTCAGGCCAGGACTCTAATAAAACATGTGAAGTTTGGGGCAGATCAGACATTGTATGCCCGAGTTACAACAACTTCCTGTTTCATGGCAAAATATTGAATTTTGTCAGGCAGCCACGGACACAACCTTCAGTGAAAACTCAAGATCTTCCCAATTTAATGTCGCAAAGGCCTTTAGATTAGACTGACCAAATATGATGTTTATCTGATAAAATCTCAAGGAGGAGTTTGTTAAGTTACAACATCTAGAAAAACTGCAAAAAAAATTGCAGAGAAAATTCAAAATCTCATTTCCTGTTGGGCTTTCAGATTTTGCACCCAGGGACTTTTTTGTATGTATTGGGCTGTTACATGTGTCTACCAAATTTCATACCTGTATGTGAAACGTAGCGCGAAGGGTGCTCAATTGAAACTTTGTAGGTGGTGCTATCGAGCCATTTTGCCACACCTAATTCTGAAACCCATATCAGATGTAAATTCTCACCACTTCTGACACATGTGCAAAGTTTCATGAGTTTTCGAGCATGTTTAGGCCCTCAAAAATGTGATTCATTTTAGAGAAGAAGAAGAATTGACTGAGCAATTACAATAGGGTCCTCACACCATCGTTGCTCGGGCCCTAATAAAATGACATCCATTGCGGTTGTTTTATTTTGTTCTGAACTAAATG
>RJVU01080398.1:1561218-1602696 GCA_003731715.1 Anabarilius grahami | reverse complement strand
GAGATTGAAGATAAATAAATAACTATTCTTTTTCGATTTCTGTGTTATTTCTCACTGACAAAATGAGTTGTTCAGCAGTAAACTGTACTAACCGACCTACAGGATCTGATTTCGGTCACGTTAAATGTGGGCTTTATAAGCCAATTAATAAATGTTAACCAAGATAACACGCCTAACGTTAGCCATGACGGGGAAAAGCAGGTGATCGTTATCTGGCAGTTACTAATTATTTTTATGGGTAAAAAAAATTATAATTATCAGGACAAAACTAATCCTACTCTAGTTCTGGGCGGAAGTTTGATACCGCGACTCCGCCTCCGGGCTCCACTGACGATTCTTTCTGCGCATGCCCAGGTTTCAAAACTGACGTTTTTGCGTAACATGTCAACCCCCATCATCGTCCATTTTAACTTCAGTTCATTACAATGGAAGGAAGCGGCGTCGCGTCGTCCATCTTTTTTTACAGTCTATGCGCAAGACCGATGAAACGCGCAGCTGACGCTCATTATCACTCGCGCCGTTCTCTCACGGCTCTCGCGCGCCCTGCTCGTCACAGTTAAAGGGCCTCTATGTAATAATGACACCCAGTGTTCAAAATAGGTACTGCAGTCCAAATTCAAAATATTGTTTGCCCCGCCCCCTCATTCAAAGACGCGGTTGCCAGCAACAATAGGTAGCGCAATTCACAATGAAAGCTGAGGAGACTTACACACTGTAAGCTGATGAGTTGATTTATCTGTTTTAATATGCTGTCGTTCATATAGATGGTTTCAGAGGCTTTTAGGTCAAGTAGAATCTGCGATTCTCTGACCAGTTTGTTTGCTGGTTTCCATGGTTGCAATTCGCGGTGTTTTCGCCAACTGGCAACCTGTGATGTCGAAATACTATTGGATAAACTGACAGCAGGAGGTTTCGTACAGACCAAAACAAAGACAGACGTTCCGACACGGAACACACATTTTAAAGTAGAATATCTGGCTGCAGCATTGTTTTTCTGAGAAACAAGTAGGTGAACTCAGCATGTTTCCTAAATATCTGCAAACATATCGGGGTATTTTTATGCTTTATTAAAGTAAAAATCTTACATAGAGCCCCTTTAAAGCCTGTTTTATTCAGAAAGTTTTCACCTTCGCGCACTCACGAAGATAAGGAGATATTTTATCATTAAAGCGCAGCACATCCTCTGGGTCCTCCAAAAGTCTCTCCACCATTAAACATCGCTGCTCTTTGTCTTGGATAATTAATAAATGTAACGCCATTCTCAAAAAAGGCTTTTGTACTGTGATTTTTACCATTGGATTTCAAATAGGTTTGAAGTTAGGACACCAGTGGGGTTGTCCTAAAGTTAAGACAGCTTTTAGGATTTTTTGTCGAGTTAGGATGCTTCTGTAATACTCGTTTCCTATCCATAGTTAAGATACGATTATGCACTTAAGAAATGACATTCTGTAATAGCGTTTGTCCTAAATGAGGTCCTATCTGAAATTACCATGGTTACCAAACAGATAAGATAGGATTCTGTACTTAAGATCTTTCTGTAATATGCCCCCTGGTTCACAAGTTGTTTTATTGATGCCTTTCCATGGTTGAAACACTGATTGAGCAATTATATGAGACATGATACAGATTTTAGTAAGTTATATTTAATATTTTAACATTCCTTCTGATGTTTGTTCATGTTTTTTTGGTGCTATAACTAGTAGCAAAGAGGAAGAGATGATCAGTTCACATGTGCTCCGTGCTGCCACTTCGCTTGAACTGAGGCACAACAGCGATCTGTCACCACACATTAAAGAGTTCCCAAATTTGGCATGGGCCCTCAGATCATGGTTCCGATGAAGCATATTTTCGTTTTGATTGAAGTTTGGATGAGATACAGCCTCTGAAACAATTTTGGGTTGACCTCATTAAGTTTGCGACTTTTCTAGAACAAAGGGTTCAGAAGTTATAACCTTTAGAAAAGTGAATTTTTGAACTGGTGGTTGCACCATAGAGCTGGTCCTAGAGACTCCAAAATTGGTCCAATCACTATTCAGGACCATCTCTACAATTGTGCCAAATTTTCTCATGTTCGATTCATAGGGCTGCCATAGTGTTGCACAATATACCGGTACTAGAAAAGTATCGCAATACCCTGCTATTAAAATGGTACGATATGAAATTTTATTAGAACTGGTACTTAAAGAATGACAAGTATTTCTCAATTTGCATCGATGTTTGACAGCAGGAGTCCGGACATCTGTACAAAGCTCTGCTTCCACTACCTGGAGGAAGTAAAATATATCTGCGCAGCGCATGACAAAGAAAGCAACAAAGAAACATGCATGCATGAGAAAATAAAGCACGGGACACTCGCGCTGCCGGACTCAGAGCTGAACACACGCAGCCCCGCACCGAAAGCTGCATATAGACTGCATGCGAACGCATCCAAGCTTTATAATGGCAGTATGCGCTACCAGACGAGTATGAGCTGAAGAAAGTGTCTCCATCCATCATAAACATATTCCACATGGCTTCGGGGGTGTTAGTAAAGGCCTTCTGAAGCGAAGCAATGCGTTTGTGTAAAAAAATATCCATATTTAACAAGTTATGAAGTAAAACATCTAGCTTCCGCCAGACCGCCTTCTGTATTCTTCAAAAAGCTTGCGCTGTACATCCTACGCCTTACCTATTCAACTTACGGAAAAAACGGAACTGCCGTTGTGTCAGTTCCGTAAGTTGAATATGTCAAAGCAGCTATACGCTACAGTTGATTCACATTAAATGGCCAATGAGTTGTGCCCTGCACACAGGTGCAATCATGCGCTAAGGGCCACACTGCAAAAAATGCTGTTCTTACTTAGAATTTTTGTCTTGTTTCCAGTCCAAATATCTAAAAATTCTTAGATCAAGAAGCATTTTCTTGACAAGTAAAAATTATTTTCTTGTTTTTAGGAAAAATAAATCTAAATTAAGTGAGTTTTTCCTTAAAACAAGCAAAATAATCTGGCAGTGGGGTAAGCAAAATAATCTTAATCCAAACTGAAAACAAGGTTATATAGTTTATATTTGGTTTGATATAAGATTATTTTGCTTACCCCACTGGCAGATTATTTTGCTTGTTTTAAGGAAAAACTCACTTAATTTTGACTTATTTTTTCTGAAAACAAGAAAATAATTTTTACTTGTCAAGAAAATGCTTCTTGTTTTAAGAACTTTAAGATATTTTGACTAGAAACAAGACAAAAACTCTAAGTAAGAACAGCATTTTTTGCAGTGCATAACCCTCTCTGCATTTCCATATTGATTAGTCTTTGATAACATGGTGAAGTGCAAGTCATTTCAGGAGACTGTTTCACCCCAGGCCTCCAACCAGCCTCTATTTACACCTGTCTGAAGATACATGTCCAGTACAAGCTATTCATTCACACTTTAGAAGAATTATAAGCAAGCTATCAGATGTAAGTCAGCAACGAAATTGCATGTCAGCACAAAATCTTTGGTGGGCTGCTGTTCTGATATTGACTCTTTGTACCCCTTCAGCTTTCATAGCTGAAATTGCTGTACTGCTTCATAATAGACTGAGCTACCATGCTGTAAGCAGGTCAGGCAATTATTATTGCAGCAGGAGCAGGGTCTTGCAATGGATTTCACATTAGGAGCTGAAAATTACAGTGCCATTTGAGAGCAAAGCAGTGAATAAGGAAGAAAAGCGGAAAACACTAAATAAGAAAAGGAATGGTTCAGGCAAAAATGAAAATGTTATCAGTAATTTTTCACCCTCTCACAAAAGTTTTTTTTTTTTTTTTTCATGCAAAAAAATGTCTTCATACATAACATTAAACATTAGGGGCATTCACTCTAAATGCTAGTGTCTTGTTTGGATTTTTTATCTTGTGACGTGGCCTTTCGCTAACCATCTGAGGTGTCTGTGATGCCGTGAGTAATATCTTGATCTTGAGTTAGTGTTTTGTTGAAAAGTTCACTAATGCCCTCTTGCTGTGCATGCATAATGTCTGCTCTTTTTGACCGGCCCCATTTTTAGAACCTATTTTTCACAATCCTTGGCCTCATCCATATGCAAACATTTTGGATTTGGTACAAAGCTTCACTCAGGCTCTTACCGTGATGCGCTTTGCAATGAAACAAGAATTAGCATAACAAGCAAGGCATATCCTGTCCAATTACACCAGTATGCTGCACTCAATAACCGATAAATTAATCATTCGAGACAAGCGCATTATATGCAAAATGACTTGGGGCGACATATGGCTGCCTGTTTACGTAACATGTAACCTGTGAGCTCGCCACACTGTTTCTGCTTCAGACGCTTCGCAGGCAGCAGACCAAACTAATCCACTACACTCCTGCTTATCTAGTGTGCATATGAGTGTGTGTGTGTGTGTGTGTGTGTGTGTGTGTGATTTCAAGCCCTTTAAAATCAACACTCTCTTCTTGTCCAGCCATGTGTGATATCGCTTTCTCCCTCCATCTTTCCCACAGCTTTTCTTTCAATGCAGTGCCACAAAATTCAGCAGGCTGAGCGTATATAACAAAATCTATGCCGTAAATGTGTGATTGTGACAGCGCTTGACATAAATCGGCGGTGGCAGGTTTTGAATGTGAAAGATATTTATGTGATGGGAGGCGGGTGCAGTGATGAGTCAGTGTCCGCGCACAAACACCTCTGTAATTGCTCATAAATTACAGCGTTTCATGCTGATAGGTGGCCATGACTTTGATGAGTTTCATCTTTCTATCAACATGAAATATTGGAACTCAGTGAGCTTGCAGCTAATGTCATGTGAGAGTTAAATGGCTTTGTTGCTCTTTGGAGATGGGGCTTTGCTCATGTTTCAGAGGTTGTTTCTCTGTGATGAGTGCCTTCAGAAAGTATTTAGCCATTGATTAGTTGTTGGTTCATTATGGCATGCTTCGACAGAATATTTCCATGCTGTCTTTGTAACAAGTCGGTGGCTGCAATAAAGTGCACAACGATAGAGAATGCAAAGACCAATCTTTAATTATAAATACTCAGGAACACACAGGGTAAACATAGAGGAAATCTCAAACCACTAAACATAGAAGATGGTTGGTTGGCATATGCCAAAAACAACAACAACTGCAACATGGAGGGGTTTGCAATACAGATGTTGTCTTATTTACAACATGACAATACCTGTGTCTCATTTCGACGGCTGTGTCCTCCGGAGGTCGAAATTTGTCGGCCGCATACATCATAAAGGAAGTCTTTTACATTTACATTTANGTTAATTTTAGTGTGATAGTATGATGTTTTAGCATTTGAGACATCAGTAGAGAAAGAAGAAAGGAGTGACTGATATGAGCTAAGGTCAGTAGGAGCTTTAGATTTGCACCACTTCCTCTCTGCAGCCCTGAGTCTAGACCGATGCTCACGGAGAGCATCAGAGAGCCAGGGGGCAGAAGTCTTATTTCAGAACTGTAACCATTATCAAATTGACCATTATTCCTAGTGAACCATAAAATGTTGTAATGTCTTAATGAATTTGGAATGTAGTGGTCAGTTTACTGAAATGAAGCAGCCAGTTTACTGAAATGATGTATGCGACTGACAAATGCAACCTCTGGAGGACGCAGCCTTCGAAATGAGACACAGCTAAAGTGTATTCAGGATATAGTGTTAATGTACTAGCTTTTTTATGTATTCGTAGCCCTATTCTAATGGTAATTGTTTCTCTGGACGCCTGTAAAAATAAATTTGCATGGCACCTCAGTGATAAAACTCATGCATTCAGATGGCAATTTTATTCACAGAGGAGGAGTGAGTTTTGTGATCTATGAACCCAGGAACGTGCTGCTCACGTGGTCGCATGATTGTCTGCTGTAAATAAAATGTCATTTGTTTGGAATAATATGAATAAATTCATATTTAATATAATAATAGGAAAATAATATCCTATTTATTATGTGATTATTTAAATCTGTTTAAGAATAGTAAGATATAGACACAAAGTTAGTTGAAATGGATTTCTGTCTTGCATTTTATCTCAAAATGATGGATGTCATTTTAAAAATATTTAAATTAGCTGAAATAAGTTAGGGCAGCCTCTTATTTACTTGAGGTAAACATAAAGCTGCTTGGTTTATATTTTTAATGTATATAATTGTTAGCTACATAATACATTTGAACATTGGGTAACGCTTTAGATTACAGCCCGGAAAGTACTGCATAATTACAACAAATTTACAGCGTAACTTTTGATAATTATAGTGTACTTATACAGTAAGTATGTGTAAGTATAGGGGAACAATATGTAATATGTAAAGGAATAAAGGGGTAACAACAAGGAAAAAATCAAATTATTTATACTGTAAGTATTTTAGAACTAAGTGGTACTTACAGTGTTATTATAGACAACATTACATTTGGGAGCAATTTAGCGAGAAAATGCACTGATAAAGTTAAGGAAAGTAGAAAGAACTATTGCAGTCTTTATTAATACATGGGGAAATATGCTTTTGTTTCATGTAGTTACAGGGTAAGTATGACATTACGGCCGTAAATTAAAGTGGAGCTTGTTACCCTCTTATTTCATGTAGTTACAGTGTAAATAATTAAAAAAACGCAAAAAAATTTGATATCACTTACTCTGAAACCTTAATTTGAAAAAACAACTTTATTAAAAACAGGTCTACAACTTGTTATTCATTTATTATTTTTTTAAATCAACTTTTCATTTCAAATTCTAAAGTCCTGACAGAAAGTAACAAATTTGTCAGTTATTTGGTTGTTGTTGTTTCTCGCTTGGCTTCCTCCTGCTCTTGTTTCTCAGCTGATGAATCTTAAGAAGGAATCCCATTGCTGTTCTGTATTATAAGAAAATACAGTACACCCATAAATTTTCTCATGGTTTAGGCTTTTCGTCTTTCATCTTTTCGCTTCCGACCAACTGTCACCGGCGCCTGCATGAGAGTCGACTTTGCGTTCGACAAAGCATATTGTAATGAGCAACGTGAAGCTTTCATGACGTTCTCGCGGGAGATTCATGTGAAACTCGCGCGAGAACTGCCGTCTCTGTTATTCTGTCTCGTTTGTTTCTCATTCTCATTATCTGTTATTCTGTGTATTTTGTTGTGAGCATTAATAAAAAATTCTCGTGATCTTCCTCGTGACTTCTCGCATGAGTTTCTCGACACTCTTACGTCACTCTTCAAGTTACGTCAAGCATGAAATCTCAACCCTCGCATGCACGCGCAGCAGACAGTTGGTCGAAAGTTTAAAATTTTAAAATATTTGGTATTTTTCTGACAAATACATATCGTTTCACTTCAGAAGACATTGCTTCATCATCCATTGGGGTCGTGTGGATTACTGTAGTTATTGCTGTATGTGCTGTTTGATGCTTCGACTTTTAGGAATTATAAAGCGTTCCCAGATGATTAATTTTTTTCTTAAAAACCTTTTTGTGTTCATCTTAAGAAGGAAAGTCGTATACATCTCAGATGGCATGAGGGTAAAAGATGAGTAAACGGTGAGCACATTTCCGGGTGTACTGTATTTTTTTTTTAATACAGAAAAAGGGGATTCCCTCTTAAGATTCATTGTCTAAAAAAAAGAAGAAGAGGAACAAGAGGAGGAGGTAGCCAAGGAAGAGAAACAAATGAGAAGTGCTGTAACTTTAAATCTGTTTTGAAATAAATTGTTTTTCAAATAAAGGTTTCCATGTGATATCAGATTGTTTGCATTTATTATTATTATTAGTATTATTATTATTACTTACCCTGTAACTACATGAAATAAGAGGGTAACAAGCTCCACTTTAATTTACGGCCCGTAATGTCATACTTACCCTGTAACTACATGAAACAAAAGCATATTTCCCATGTATTAATAAAGACTGCAATAGTTCTTTCTACTTTCCTTAACTTTATCAGTGCATTTTCTCGCTAAATTGCTCCCAAATGTAAGATTGTTGTCTATAATAACACTGTAGTTCTAAAATACTTACAGTATAAATAATTTGATATTTTCCTTGTTGTTACCCCTTTATTCCTTTACATATTACATATTGTTCCCCTATACTTACACATACTTACTGTATAAGTACACTATAATTATCAAAAGTTACGCTGTAAATTCGTTGTAATTACGCAGTACTTTCCGGGCTGTAATCTAAAGCGTTACCGAACATTGTATTGCTGTCTTTGTTTCCTCTTTCTCCTTTCCCTGAGGAGGAGTGGTGATAAAATATTTTTCCTGTAAATACTTCCCAGCATTTCAGTAATACTGTAAATATTTAAAATGCATGCAAATTACAGTGAAGCGCAACAGTTATCGTACAGTGTTCCACAGTGGTCAAAAAGGATTCAAACAGTGAATTTTGAATTGATCTCAGACATGTGGATTCGGTTGGCAATTAAATGACCACAGTTTGTCAAAAAAACAGAAGGTAATTCGGCCTGAGATTTTTATGCTGGTGGTGGGAGAAAAACACTGACATTCTGGATTCAGATGGCAATAAAATCAGCGACTAGCCCCTGTAAATGTTGAAAATACCTTACGAGATTTTTGAGACTCAATTCATGAGAAACAATTCCCGTCCAAATAGGGATTTTGTGAATAGTAAATTGATGAATTTTCTCTCTCCCACAGTTGACGGATGTATAGACTGGTCAGTGGACTTGAAGACGTATCGTGTGTTGGCCGGAGAGCCTCTGAGGGTGAAATGCGCTCTGTTCTACAGCTACATACGCACAAACTATAGCGTCGCTCAGAATGCCAAGCTGCGGCTCATCTGGTACAGGAACAAGGGTGATTCTGAGGAGCCAATCATCTTCTCGGGTCACCGGCTGAGTAAGGAGGGAGATTCCATTTGGTTCCGCTCAGCAGAGATGGAGGACAATGGATTTTACACTTGTGTGCTCAGGTGGGTCATTAGCAATTCAAACTTCAAATCAAGTGTGCGCTGAAAAACAGAGAAAAACAGAGCCAAAAGATTTATGTAATCTAAAACTGCACTGGGTCACATCTGTTATTTGTTTACTTAATATAAAAAATGAAACAAATGTTTTTACCATATGAAACAGAAAGAATATTGGAGTTGTCATGGGCAATTCTTTCTCTAAATTTAACACACACTTTTGGTCCACCAAATTAAGCATTTGCTTGTGCCTATATACAGTATCTTAAACCCTATTCTATAACTGTTATATTAAGGCCTGATTTTACAGACAGGGCTTAGATTAAGCCAGGATTAGGCCTTAATTCAATCAGGACATTTATGTAGCTTTTATAAAAATGCCTTATAGGGGAAAAAAAAAAAAAAAAAAAAAATACTGGTATGTCAGTGCAAATTGCTTTTAGTTGAAATAGTTCAAACATTCATTTTAGTCTGGAACTAGGCTTAAGCCTTGTCTGTGAAATTGGGGGGATGTGTTATAACTGTATTGTGAGAGTGGCATCATTGTTTGACAGCATTATAGTATAAGGTTCAACTTCTTTAGGCACATTTTGCTACTGACGTCACTGCACGAACCCCCTGTCATAAAGCATTTCCTCACAGCTGTGGTCAGAAATGTAAGAAGCACCCACTGGCCCAATGATGGAATCCAGTGCCGTGGTTGAAGGTATTCTGCGGGGATGTCTTTTTCTTGTGGTTCTTGGAAGTTAATAAAATTTGGTTTCAATTTTATTCTAGCTCTGGGGTTTAATCTGACACTAGTTTCAAATGAATATAAATTCAGACTGAGATTTAGCTTCTGTTTTTAATTCATGCATTATTATTTTATTATACTAGGTGGGTGATTCTTACGAAAACTTGGTTTTAAAAATTTCAAACATGAAAATTAAAAAATGTTTTTTTTTTCTTTCTTTTTTTTCCAGACATTAGAAACAAAGTCTGGAGTATTTGTGAACATAAATTTAAAAACATTTACTTACGAAACCTTTTTGAACACAATTTCCAAAAGTCCTAAAAAATCTCATTACCGCAACAGTCTGAAAACATCAACACTGTTAGAAAAGCAAATACATTTTCAAATTTTTAGAAATGGATTATTAACAGTCATGGAGAGTTACTTGAAATTCTGAAATAATATATATTTTTAAATGAAAGTTTTTTGGGTTTTTTTTACATTTTGATTGATTTCTCTCATTACCGCAACACCTTCCACAATTTACAACCTTTTTTTATATATATATTTCAATGAAACCTGACATATTTTCAAAATGATGTGGCAAACCTGAAAGAACATATTGTATATATTCTGCACATGCATTTAAAAGCAAACTACTATTTTTCCATCCATTAAATAAATATTAAAGAAATACTTGTTGCGGTAATGATATAGGTTACGGAAATAAGGTTGCTGATTTCGGTAATGATAATAATTATGCTAAGAATGAGGTATAGTGTAAAAATATAAACTTTAAAGAAAATAAATTAGATAATATTGGCACAATCATGGATTTAAGTTCAATCAGTTTGATTTTGCTGTGCTTCAAAAATATAGGCTTACATAGGCTAAAAATGTGCATTTAGCAATACCACATACACCACCCATTTACCAGATTAATTTAAAAAAATACTCAAAATTTAAGAGAATGGTAGAGTCCATACCACAACGATAATGACAAAGAAAAACAATACTGCTGGAATCACTTTCGAAACAATTTTCTTCCAGCTGATGAACAACAAACATTGATAACAAAATGTTGATAACATTGAGAACAAAACATATATTCAGACATACCTGTACGCATTGCGGTAATGAGAATTTCAGCTGAAACTATAGTAAAATTCAAAAATAATTCCTTTATATGTTGAAATTACTCTTTGTTTAGTGTAGAGAACAATATTGTCTTTATTATGATGTTTTTATATATTACTAAAATGCATGTTTAATATTTAAAATAATTAGTGCCGTGGTGTTTTAATGGTTTCGTGAGAATGACCCAGGTATTCCCATACATTTCAATTGTTTGTTCATTAGGGATGCAATGTCACGCCAACCGGGTCGGGGATCAGACGGACACAAAATCTGTTGTAGGGTTCTATACTTAATACCATTAAGTTTGGCTCATAACATTTTCTTGAGGCTGGAGTAAACAAAATGACTTTCGAAAGCTGAACAGATTTTAAAAAGCTGGGGGGCAGTTGGGGCCAGTTAGAGAATCGGACTTGTAACCCGAAGGTCGTGGGTTTGAGTCTCTGTACCAACAGGAAATGTAGATGGGGGAAAGAATGAATATGTTCTCTTCAAATATGTTCATTGTGTGTGTGTGTGTGTGTGTGTGTGTGTGTGTGTGTGTGTGTGTGTGTGTGTGTTTTCACTACTCACTGCTGTGTGTGTGCACTTGGATGAGTGAAATGCAGAGCACAAATTCCGAGTATGGGTCACCATACTTGGCGTCACGTCACGTCACGTCACGTCATACACTTAGCGACTTTGTAAATGGTTCCAGAGAGAAAACTTGGGCATCAATGTTGAGGAAGCTACTTTAAAACTGTAGCTTTCAAAGCTACAAGCCACTCATAATTTAAAGTAGTTCAACTAAAGACAAGCTGCCCTTCTGAAAAAGTAGTCAAGTCAAGTTTCTAACTAATGGAACTACTTAAAGCAACATTAAAGGGACGATTTTTTTTTTATTATGCAGTTATCACATCACAAGTAACTGTTTATTTAATTCATGAAATTAGTATATAAGTTTGAATGCATTCTCTGATTCCCATTACATGCTGCGAGATGCTGAGAAACACAATGTTACATACATACTCAGAAGAAAAGAAAAGCAAAATTCCACTACAGATGGTTCTTTTAATTTATTTGTAGTTTTTAATTTATAAAATAATTACTTTTTTTTTCAACAACAAAACTCTCTGCACAAAGACTCTGATCTAAGAAGTGTTGGGCAATGTGGGTAGGCCTACATCTAGAAAAGCACATTCGTGCTGCTCTTGGTAGATTGCGTTGGTCATTATGGAAATGATCCGACTGCATCTGTGTTCTATAATAGCCCAGCTCTCCTGTAGCTCAGTGGTTAGAGCATGGCACTAGCAATGCCAAGGTCATGGGTTCGATCCCAGGGATTGCACATTCTCAGATACAAATGTATAGTATAATGCAATGTAAGTCGCTTTGGATAAAAGCGTCTGCCAAATGCATAAATGTAAATGTAAATGTAAATAATTTGCACATTGTCAGTATATCATTTGCAGAATTTCCACTCCCATCTGTGCTTTTTTGAAATTGTGTTCTCACGCTAATTTGCGCTGTTTAGTCTGGCCCCAAATGTTTTATTTTCAATAACTTCTGTGTGATAACTTATGATAACTGCTGAATTCATGCTAGCCATAGTCCTAGAACATAGCATTGCTAGTTCATATTCAAAACAAACATAATGATGTTTGCACTTTGTGTCACTACACTTCTTCTACTTAGTTGAAATGTTACACTTTTTTAAATGTTGCTACTCTCAAGCTAAAAATGTTGTGTAGTGTATTCCAGCCTTTCACTTTTAATCAATTTAATGCATCCTTGCTGAATAAAAGTATGAATTTATTTAATTTATATATATATATAAAAAAAATAAAAATTCTTACTGGCCTCAAACCTATAAAAGTTTTCTATTTCAGATAATCAGATACATTTCAGAAACTTTCTATTGTAAGTCTCTGTTGAAATGTTACAATATTTTTTTAAAGAGTGTTGCTACTCTCAAGCTGAAAATCTGCAGACTACTGTAGCACTGACTGAAATTTAGTGTAGGGCAAAAGTTGTGTAGTGTATTCCAGCCTTTAGTCATCTTAATAAAACATGCAAAGTCATTGACGAACAGTAATTAAATGCTCCCAGATGATGTTCCTCCTGTTCCTTTTATTTGTGGATCTATGTTCCCAAGTTTGTATATTTGTTGTTTTATTGAGTGGTGTTTGTTCATGGCTTCAGTTTAATCAGGACACAAGCCTTACAGAAAAATGTATGCATAATATACATTGTACACTGCATATACTTCCAAAAAATAGTAAGTAGTACGTCATCCCAAACTCCCTAAACCTCCTCATTTTTGTGAAGAAAATATCTGAAATGAGAAGCTGAAGATGTAGAAATTAAAAAAAGCTTTAATTCACACCCGAGTACCTAAGCTTTTGAAAGAGGAAAGCTAAAGGAAGACCTTGAGGAAACCCGTTCAGAAAAGATTTCACTCTCACATAGCGACTGAAGGGCAATTGGTGTAAAACATCTAAACAGAGGCAGCTGTGACTGAAAGCACAGGATCTATTTCCTCCAAGGTTCAATGGCTGCAGGATGGTTAATTCTGTGTTTCCATTTCAGGCCCTGCAAACACGTCTGGCAGGGAATAAAATACACAGTGACAAACTACACAGAGTCTTAGACCCACAAAACTAAACGTGAGCAGCTATTATCTAACATACAACATTTGCATGTTATCAAACAAATATTCAGTAAAAATAATTTCAGAACACAACTGTAATTCCTAAAACAATTGTTCACAATCCATATTTGGTGACAACAATATAAAATGTTTTAATATTAGTTAATGAAATAACAACAATGAACAATACTTTTCATGTGTTTATTAATCTAGGTTAATGTTATTTTTTACATATGATAATAATATTAAAGAACTAAAGAACAATAATATATATATATACACACACAAATACAACAGTTCTTTCTGGTTCTCAAATCTGATTGGCTGAGAGGTCCATGCAATATTCTTCCAATATCGCACAGTAACCGTTTCACCATTTAAATCACTCCACTGTCAGCATTCTCATATATAATGGTGCGTTCACACCGGACGCGAATGAAGCGGTAAGCGCGAGTGATTTACATGTTAAGTCAATGCAAAGACGCGAATTGACATCCTGCGGCGCGATTCGCGCAAACGAAGCGGCGCGAATTGAGCGATTCGGGCGTTTGATGCGATTCGCGCGAATCGGTCAAGTTGAAAAATCTGAACTTTGGCGAATTTCCGCGCCGCATTAACCAATCAGGAGCTTCCTCTAGTAGTGACGTGACGTAGCGAGCTGAGGCAGAAATTCGAAACAACATGGAGGACAAAATCATCGTCGCTGTACATCTTCATACATTTATAGAAACAGAAATAAAAAGGATCGTGTTTGAAAGAAAGTGAGTGAGGAGGTCGGACAATCTGAAAAATTTTAAAAATCGGTCTTTACTCAATTTGAGCTATATATTAAGACTACAAGCCAACTAAAGACAAGCCAACATATTAAGACTACAAGCCAACTAAAGACGACCAATTGAGCTTATTCGCTGTAATTTACAATTATTTCCCCACCGAAGTTGTGTTTATTCAGAGGAAGTGTGCAGAAAGCAGTGGGAGAGTCTGGGACACATAAAGGAGCGGGAGAGCCCCTCTCATGACGCGAATTCGCGTCTGTTGTGAAGGGATTTTCACGCGCGAATGAAGCGAGTAAACTCAAAATGTTCAAGTGTCCAACTACGCGCGAATAGAGCGATTTATTCGCGCAAGTCGCGTCCGGTGTGAACGCAGCATAATGCGGACATGCAAACCTACCATATTTTTATAGATACTACTGTTATTATGTAACGGAATGTTGTTTTAAGAGTTTTTTAGGTGAGAATATAGTTGTTTAGACCTCAGATATGCGATTTAAGGGCCCTATTTTAACAATCTAAACGCATGGTCTAAAGCGCACAGCGCAAGTGTGCTTAGGGTGTGTCCGAATCCACTTTTGCTAGTTTAAGGACGGGCAAAATGGTTGGCGTGCCTGGGGCATGGTCTAAAAGGGTTGTCCTTATTAATGAGTAATGGGTGTGTTTTGGGCGTAATGTGCAATAAACCAATCAGAGCCTCATCTCCCATTCCCTTTAAAAGCCAGTTGCACTCACGCCATGATGGATTCACTATTTACATGGCGGAATTTGCAAGCGGAAAACCTGAACGCTTCTCTAGTGAGGAAATGGATCTGCTCCTGTGCGAGGTTAAAGCATGCGAGCAGACCATCTACGGGACAAGCCGGATTCCACCAAAGCATTTTTATCTTTATTCACATAATAATAATCTTTACATTGTAATGCTTTTATTTTTATATTTGGCATGTTTATGTCCTGCTGCGTGTCCTTGCGTGTGTATTAAGCAGAGTGTATGCACTTTGTGCATCCGCATATAGGCGCATAATACTAACGTGCTCTTTAAATAACAAATCAAATATTGCTCCATTGACTTTAGACCAGGTTTCAGTTGGTCAATGGCGCAGTCTATTTCAGTTGCCTCAAAATAGTAATGCACCAACAATGTGCCTAAACACACCTCGTTTTCAGAGCAGCTCACCCATGGGCACACAAATGCATTTGCTATTTAAACAACGTGGTGCAGGACATGACAATTATAACCGCGTCAGGCTGAAACTGGCAAAAAACACTTGTCGCGCCTGGCGCCACATTGCACTGAGTGTATGATAGGGCCCTATATGTAAACATAGCGCCTATTTGAAAATTTGTTTAGATGCTTTCTGAGATGCGAGCTCCAGACCGTCAGCGACCATTCAGCACTCATGAACCCTCCGAGAACAGCTTCATCTAGACCAGTCCTTCGGGAATTTGTCACTCGCTCTATGTAGATAGTGTTTAAACATCAGGTATTCGTTTTGAGTATATCAAATGGGCAATCTTTGGTCTTATTAATTTATTACTTGTTCCAGAGCTAATAGATTTGGCTTAAAGGCTATATTAAGTTTCATAACTTTATATTTACATTGAAATTAAATCCTGTACTAACTAGAGTGCTGCTTTTTGTATGTTTGACTGAACTGTTTGCTTGTGATTATTTTACTTCTGATACTGTTATAATGGCTATTGTTGTTAATTTAAATATTATTATTCAATAAATAATATTTTATTTAAATAGCATGCCGTATTTTTTGGTATTGAGAGAGTCGGTTAGTGATTTTCAACTTCAGTGAAAGTTATATTAATACGCCATGAGATGGCAGCAAAGATTGTCTTTATGAGTGAGTCAGTCAGTCGCAAAGGCTTTTAAATTGAAATGGACTGAAACAAGGAAATTGTTTTTACTTTAAACAACATCTTACGAGACACAACTGACAAATGCATTGACTAGCGCTGTCATGGGAGTGATGACAGCCTGATGTTAAAAGGACAAAGACAAAGATTGCTTTCCTCAGCGGACATTCAAACTGAATTTGTGATTATGAATATAAGATTGACCTGAAGAATATCAGCTAGATGCAGGTAATACACCAGCTCAGGCGATCTCTCTCTCTCATAATACTCTACATATTACAGTGAGTTTCAATGAAACGACGCAACATTCCTTCGTTACTAGTTCTAAAGTGATGTTTTAGAATTAGTAACGGAGGCTTGGGCTCAACTGTTAAACTGTCAATTTGAGATTTGAATCTGTGGCGGAAGGAAGTAGTTCCTCACAAAAGAGGGTTTTTAAAGGCAATCCATTGTTGTTTATTTATTTATACACTCGTGCCTTCGAACTGTTGTATAAATGCAATATCACACTCGTAGCTGTGCGATATGGCTGTATATCAGCCTCGTGCCTGCAGCCAAATCACAGCCGTGCTGATATATGAGCAATATCATACGAGTAGCCGTGCGATATGGCTGTATATCAGCACGGCTGTGATTCGTCCGTAGGCACGAGTGCCGTAGGTAATCACAGTGTGCTGATATACAGCCATATCGCACGGCTGCGAGTGTGATATTGCATTTATACAACAGTTCGACGGGCACGAGTGTGTAAATAAATAAGAACAACAACGGAGTGTCTTTAAAAACCTCTTTTGTGCAGCACTACTTCCTTCCGCCACGGATTCAAATCTCAAGTTGACCGTTAGACCAAGCCTCCATTACTAATTCTAAAACGTCACTTTAGAAATCTAGCGTTAGCGTCAGTTCTGGCAGGTCACGTCAGTCAAGCTTGCATCAGCTGACTCCCAGGTGACTTGCGTCTACCTATAGGAATACGACGCCTATCACGGCATCTATATATAAGCTCCTCAGTATTATCAGCAGCTATTGCATTCTCAGGAGCAAATTACCCTCCTCCATCCCCAGCTCCTCCTCTCTTCAGTCAGGATTGGCCTTATTATTCCCCTAATCAGACTAATTCTCAAAATATGTCTCCCTTAAATTATGAAATTTAATGATATCTGCATATGTTGGTCCTGTTCTGTTTACCCTAGGGGGTTTATTGCTGCTCTCCCTGCGCTTATCGATGCTAGGCTGCATGGATGCGCAGGGAGTTCTTGCCCAGAACAGAACCATACCGCCAATACAAACTCTATGCATTATCTATCATATTTGACGATAGTGGTCCTGACAGAACTAGTAACGAAGGAATGTTGAGTCCGTCCATTGAGACTCATTTAATTTTGTACAGTATTAGAGAGAGAGAGAGAGAGAGAGAGAGAGAGATCGCCTCAGAGAGTAGGCTATTACCTGACTGATATATTGCATAACATTCATTCTTCAAGTCGATGTCCATAATATTATATCCATTATAAAAGAACGTTTGAATGTCCGCTGAGGAAAGCGATCTTTTGTCCTTTTTACAGCTATGGGAATTTTCCATAACATCCATAACACCACAGCGCTAAAACAACTTCCTTTGCAAAAGTTCCTTTCAATTTAAAAGTCTCTTGTGACTCACTGACTCATTCACCTGTAAAGTGTTGCCGCCATCTAATGGCGTATTAATGTAACTTTCACTCAATCAATATTACGCACTAATGGACATATTTATTTAAAATATTTATTGAACAACAAATAAACACAATTGTACAGTTCAGTCAAACATAAAGTACTAGTGTGCCCGTGACGGTTGTCAAGTGTGCCTTGGATAATTACCAAATGCCAAAAAATAAATACAATAAAATAAATGCTACACCTCGTATCTCTATATTTCCAAATATTTGTTTTATTTTATAAAAAAAACAAAAAAAAAAACAATGACATAGGTCACCCTTTACGCTTGCATGTGGGTTTTACAAATATTTAACGAATTAAAAGGATTTTAAAGAGCTTGTGACAAAACCTCGTAACAGTTAACGTTTAACTGTCAGTCAAACCTCATAAATCCGCCTCACCTCGTGAATGAAGAGCCGCACGCAGTTTGGTCATCTCGTCTATGCAATGCAAAGGTAAATAAAGATCTGATGTTTGAAATTTTTTTTTTAAAGTGTTTTCTTTGCTAAAAAAAAACACTGTCTATAAAGGGTATGTATTTAAAAGGAGCAAGAAGAGGAAGCGGAGAAGAGTCTTCATCTGATATGTCCCGTCTAGTTGTAGCCAATATGCTATGCTAAAGAATGTGAGGTAACTTAATTATTATCAAATTAAACATGGCACAATTCGACTTCCTCTGGAACAAATAATAGATTAATAAGACCAAAGATTGCCCGTTTAATGTACTCAAATTGAATTATGTCTCATGTTTAACCACTATAAGAGCCAGCGGCAAATCCCCGAAGCACTGGCCGAGATGAAGTTGTTCTCGGCGCGTACACAAGCACTGAACGGCCGCTGACGCCCTGGAGCGCGCATCTTCGACAACGTCAAAAGAAATTGTAAAATAGGCGCAATTATTAAATATGAGTCACATATTTCAGGTCTAAACAACTACATTCTCCTCTAAAAAACTATTAAAACAACAGTTCGTGGTACAACAAGTAGTATTAGCAAAAATGACGGTGGAATTGATCGGCCGCCATGACGGTCACTTCTAGCGGAGTGATACAAAGGGTGAAAAGGTAGGAGTGCTGTTATCACTGAAATATCGCACGGCTATCAGCCAATCAGATTCGAGAACCAGACAGAACTGTTGTATAAACAGATATATCGCACGGCTACTCGTGTGATATTGCTCACATTTCGGCAACAACAAAACAGGACAATCTCATCAACAAAAATGCTAATATGGCAGATCTCCTATAGCAACGAATGAATGGAATTTTTCCTCAGGGACACTACAATGCACTGTCTGACGTGATACTGTAGTAGACGGTTGCATGGTTATAATTTTCTCTCTACTATTGTCAATCTTGCAAGTAAAGAAGTTTATAAAGTCATTACTGCTGTGCTATTTGGAAACATCAGAAGTTGAAGCTCTATTTCTCGTTAATTTAGCCACTGTATCAAATAAATACCTAGGGTTGTGTTAGTTCTCTTCTAAGAGTTTTGAAAAATAAGTAGATCTAGCATTTTTTAAGGCCTTTCTGTACTCAATCATTCTCTCTCTCCACGAAATGCGAAAAACTTCTAGTTTTGTTTTCTTCCAGCTGCACTCCATTTTTCTGGCAGCTCTCTTAAGAGTCTGAGTGTCTTCGTTGTACCACGGCGTTGGATTAGTTTCCTTAATCTTCTTTAAGCGCAGAGAATCAACTGCGTCTAATGTGCTGGAAAAGACAGAGTCAATAGTTTCTGTTGCAACATCGAGGTCTTCTAAGCTGTCTGGTATGCTAAGGCGATGAAACTGATCAGGAAGATTATTTATAAAGCAATCTTTAGTGGTAAAAGGATTGGTTCTACCATATTTATGGCAGGGTGGCGGTTTTGCAGCCTTGGCTAAATGTCATCGCTGTCATCGCTCTGCTGCAGAATTTCAATGGCATCAATATCGATTCCATGTGACAATATTAGATCTAAAGTATGATTACGACAATGAGTGGGTCCTGACATGTGTTGTCTAACTCCAATAGAGTTTAGAATGTCTGTAAATGCCAATCCCAATGCGTAATATCCATTTTGAAATCGCCCATCAGATATTGTTGAATAAAGTCGCTATTTTGTTATTTTTGGTGCACAAAAAGTATTCTCGTCGCTTCATAACATTAAAGTTGAAGCACTGTAGTCACATGAACTGTTTTAAATATGTTTTTAGTAGCTTTCTGGGCATTGAAACAGGGAGTGTTATTGGTGGCAATAGAGGCCTCACTGAGCCATCGGATTTTATCAAAAAAAACTAATTTGTGTTCCGAAGATGAACGAAGGACTTACGGGTGTGGAACGATTTGAGAGTGAGTAATAAATGGCATAATTTTCATTTTTGGGTGAACTAACCCTTTAATAAAGCATGCAAAGTCATTGATGAACAGTAATTAAATGCTCCCAGATGATGTTCATCCTGTTCCTTTTATTCATGGATCTCTGCTCCCAAGTTTGTATATTTGTTGTTTTATTGAGTGGTGTTTGTTCCTGACTTCAGTTTAATCAGGAAACTAGCCTTACAGAAAAAATATATGCATGATATGCACTGTACACTGCATACTACTTCCAAAAATAGTAGGTAGTATGCCATCCCAAACTCCCTAAACCTGTAGTAAGATTTAAGTTAATCATTTGATACAATGAACTTATTGTGTTCATACATATTTTTACATTGTACTTACCCATACTATCAAAACTTTTCCCTAACCTTACCTGCATCCCACCTAAATGGCAAACAAAAATGTTTTGCAATACTACATGAACACAATAAGTACATAATTATTTTTTTTCCCGTAAGTATATAGTAGTAAAAGACATCTTATATTAAATGTGTGCCTGGCCCCATTCACATCTATTAAAATGCATTTGGTTGATCTGATCACAAGTAGACTTTTGCTAAATGCATGTGCAATGGGGTCCAAAACATTTTAAAATCATCCACTTTCAACCCCATTCAGAGGTGGTTTAAAATGCATGTCATGTTGCATTCGTTGTGTAAATTGTATGTGTTCGAACAGGTGCAAAGAACTACCAACTCACCATTGGGGATGTGTTGAGGGAAAGTCTGTCAAAATCTGAGATTTAAACTTAGCCCAGCAAGCCTGCTAGAACCCCAAGATCATGAAATAATGACAAAATTAAAAAAGATAGAAACAAAGAAAGAAACAAAAACAAAATAAAAAACATCGCCATGGCTGGTTAGCCAGGGAAACCAGGTGCCTCTTCTTGGTTTGGGCTTGAGACTCAATTCAAAGACAACATGTGGACTGTGTGGTGGGATAGGACATATTATCACTCTATATATGATATCATATTTGAGCACATCAGACTTTCACCTTCCTGCTGATGTACAGTATGTTGTGAGGGAATCAGAGACCCTTCCCTCAAAGAAAGTTGTCACAAAGTGGACACATAAGACACATGCCTCTCTTGATTTTGTTAATCAAGACATTATTAATAAATCTTAATAAAGCAAGAAATACATTGAGTCTCCATGAAGTGGTTTAAATAACGCAATTTTATTTAGACTATTTAAGATTAAATATGAAGGGTTTTTTTTAAATCTCAGTCTCCATGTGACATGTTTTTCCCTGGGTCATTTTATAGCTGGAAGATAGAGACTGTTTAAATCTCTATCTTCTAAAAAAAAAAAATTCAATATTTAGAAGTACACTAAGCATACTATCATATAGATGAATAACAATCTTCAATTTTGATTACTAGGTCTTTAAAAATGTGCCATATGTGAAATAAGAGAAGAATTTAAGTGGGAGGTCACCTGTGTATTCTTGCTTCTTGCTCCTCTGTCATTCCTTACCTCCTGATGGAGTTTGGGTTCCTTGCCACTGTTGCCTCTGGCTTGCTTAGTTGGGGACACTTGATATTCAACAAGTTTTTGATCTGCCTGCATTGACACCATTGTATGGGAACTGATCTGAGCTGGACGATGACATCACTTTTTTTCTCCAGAGCTGCTGTATAGATAAATGAACTAAATTAATAACTAATGATTTTTACAATGTAATATGTATTTTTACAACTCAATACTGAACTTACTTAAGCTGGACAATGACACCATTTTCTTCTAGAGCTACTGTTAGGTTTTTGCTTCTAATTCGTGCCTCATCCCAGACCTCTTAATTGGCAATTGAATGAGCAATCACTCAGCGCTGAGGGAGAATAAAGTCTCATTTTATTGATAAGAAAAGAGAGAATATGTAGAAAGAGTACAAGGGGTGTAGTATCGGTTTAGCCAATGAGAGAGAGAGAATACATCATATAGCTCATGGTATAGGAATGTGATACATATGGAAAAACAAGTCTAAATATGGTCATCTCCTGGTCAGCTATCCAGGAAGTCCTTGCTCTCCCAAAGACCTTCTCCTTATGCTTGTAATACAAAATGCAGGGACCATTCCCTGTCTCCCATTCAGTCCTAGTAGATCCTAGTTCCTTATATGGAGAGGGTTCCAGTACATAAAGAAAACCATATGTTAAAACCATACAATACAGCTCTAACCCGAGGACAAAGAGTCTCTGTCCACTTTCCTTCAATGCTGAGACTAACATAAAATCTATCAGCTACTGGACAGCCAAAATGATGTTCTCTCTATGACTGTAAAGCTGCTTTGACACAATCTGCATTGCAAAAAGCGCTATAGAAATAAAGGTGACTTGACTCCTTGCAGTGCATTTAGATAATATTCATTTCATGACATGATTTGGTAGCATAACTCCATAAAGGGTGAGGGTGCCTCTGTAGATGGTGTGTGGCTCTATCATCCCTCTTATAATAACATTTGTATATCAGATTTGATATATTAAAATAAAATAAAAATGTAAATAATAAAATAAAATAAAATGTTTCCTTAAATCCCTATGTGTTCTACATATTAAAGCCAGCCTTCAAGCACTACAAGCTACTGAGGATGAAGTTCCAAAATAACCTGTGCCTTTATATTATAATACCCCATAATAGTTCAATTAAACAGAAAAAGTTAAATGGCCAGAAAATAATTATATAGTATATAATAGCACAATCTGGGGACTAACAGTGGCAGATGTTAGGATGATGTTATCCAATTAAATATTTCACTTTATTTGATCACATGAATGCAGGGTTGCCAGGTTTTCACAACAAAACCTGCCCAATTGCTACTCAAAATTAGACTAAAACTAGCCCAATTGCGTTCTGGGGGTAAAATCCTTGGCGGGCTTCCCCTGGTAAAATTCGCATTCCAGGGGCTAAATATCAAGTTATTTGGGGTCGCTTCAACCCGCAGACGTGAAACCCGCAACCCGCGTCAAAAATGTTAAAGTAGCCAAATTCCACAGGAAAACTGCGGATTTGGCAACAGAGATGCAATGAGACACTCGGTGTGTATTTATAATTGTTATTTTAATATTATTATTTTATAATTTATCTGAATTAAAAAATTTAAAGGAAGGAATTAGGGTACAATATACTGGGAATATTGTAATAAAACACTGATTGTGATTACAAGAAGTAGTAGGTTAGTCCATGCTGCTAATGGCACTTATATTCAAAGTATTCAGTTGTTTATCAGTCAACACAGAGGCTACAATCAATGCACATTTAATCACTGACATTTAAATCTCCACAACACAACATTAACATTACTGTAACATAAACTGGATGAAATTGACAGGCAAATTGGATCAGGATGGACTTAAATATTCCTGAATATAAAAATGAAGTGAATGACCAGTGAACTTAACTATTTAAGATAAGAAGGATAAGAGTGCCACAAATGTCACTGTCTCATCTATTCACTTAAATGATGCATGTGGTACTTTTAGCCCTTATGTCTCTTGTTAATTTGCCTACAGGGACAATGGATGAAAATTACTTGCATAGCTAAAAGTGACACATTTATATTAAAGTACTTTAATGAAGTGATTAGTTAATTAAGCCAGTGAACTCTGGTATATTCTTAGACCCTCACATACAATGATGGATTGGCAGAATGACAGATTGGTGTTAATACCCACTAATATAGTACATGATCAAACCTACATTTTTTTTTTCCAAAGGTATATGGGAAATGGTCATGAGCCATGTGGTGTGACATCTAAAGTCTTCATCTTAAGTTTTAACCAAGTTTTTTAAAAACTATTTATTCATTATTATGAATGAGCTCATATCTCTCACACACACACACACACACACACACACACACACTTGTTTTTGTGAAATGTGGGGACATTCCATAGGCGTAATGGTTTTAATACTGTACAAACCGTATTTTTTATCCCCCTACACTACCACTACCCCTAAACCTAACCATCACAGGAAACTGTGCACACTTTTACTTTCTCACAAAAACTCATTCTGTATGATTTATAAGCCTTTTGAAAAGTGGGGACATGGGGAATGAATCACCCTCTCCTTGTAATATCTATGTCATACCCATTTCATTATACACATTTGTGTCCTGATATTTCACAAAAACATGCCCACACACACACACACACACACACACATATATACATGTATGTGTGGGCATGTTTTTGTGCAATATCAGGACACAAATGTGTATAATGACATGGGTATGACATAGGTATTACAAGGAGAGGGTGACTTATGAGGACATTACCCATGTCCCCACTTATAAAGGCTTATAAATCATACAGAATGATTAATAATAATTCCTTACATTTATATAGCGCTTTTCTGGGCACTCAAAGCGCTTTACATATTGAAGGGGGAATCTCCTCAACCACCACCAATGTGCAGCATCCACCTGGAGGATGCGACGGCAGCCATATTGCGCCAGAACGCCCACCACACACCAGCTGATTGAGTTTTTGTGAGAAAGTAAAAGTGTGCACAGTTTCCTGTGATGGTTAGGTTTAGGGGTAGTGTAGGGGGATAGAAAATACAGTTTGTACAGTATAAAAACCATTACGCCTATGGAATGTCCCCACATTTCACAAAAACAAACATCTGTGTGTGTGTGTGTGTGTGTGTGTGTNGAGCTCATTCATAATATATATATGTGTACTATTTTATATATATGTATATAATATATACTATTATGTATGTGTGTGTGTGTGTATTAGTGATGAGCGGATCAGCTCAAATGTCACCCGAATCCGCTTTTAAAAATGTGTTATCTGCCAGCTACCCACCCACACCTATGATTTTCTCTGATTTATCGGCGTTTCACAGCTGTTACACATCACATACCCAACACTTGATTAGTTAACTACTTCACTAAAACGCTCCCACATGGTACTTTTCTTTCCTTTCCTTTTTTAATTCTCCTTTTTTTAAATTTCTTTCAGATTTGTTTTGCTTCCATTGCTGCTTAGCAAGTGAACCCCCCAATTGCGTCTGCAAATTAGTGCCTGATGAAAAATTATTAAACAATATCTCATATAGATTTTCTTCCTATGTGTTCTTTAATGCCCACTAGGAGTTGCTCTCGGCAAATGTTTTCCTTTATTGATTTTCACTGAAGAGTTACATTGTTTTAAAAACGAAAGTAAGCGTGATGCACGTTCATTGCGTTTTACCGTCAAATGGGAGTTTGTGTCTTTATTAAAATCAAAACATTCATGATTTATCTCTCATCCACCCGTGATCCATCCGCAATCAATTGAATGTTATTTTTTATTACCCGACCTGCGGATTATCCGCAACGCCCGCGAATATAACCGTGATCCGCGCATCACTAGTGTGTGTGTGTGTACATATATATGTATATATATATACACACTATATTGCCAAAAGTATTGGGACACCCCTCCAAATCATTGAATTCAGATGTTCCAATCACTTCCATGGCCACACGTGTATAAAATCAAGCAATAAGTCCATTCGTGAAATTTCCTCACTACTAAATATTCCACGGTCAACTGTTAGTGGTATCATAACAAAGTGGAAGCAATTTCGAACAACAGCAACTCAGCCACGAAGTGGTAGGCCAGGTAAAATCACAGAGCGGGGTCAGCGCATGCTCGCCAATTTTCTGCAGAGTCAGATTGTGTGGCCTTCAGATTAGCTCAATAACAGTGCATAGAGAGCTTCATGGAATGGGTTTCCATGGCCGAGCAGCTGCATCCAAGCCTTACATCACCAAGTGCAATGCAAAGCATCGGATGCAGTGGTGTAAAGCACACCGCCACTGCACTCTAGAGCTGAGAGACTGTGAGCCAGGCCTTCTCGCCAAAATCACTGCCTGACCTCGCAAATGTGCTTCTAGAAGAATTGTCAAAAATTCCCATAAACACACTCCTAAACCTTGTGGAAAGCCTTCCCAGAAGAGTTGGGGCTGTTATAGGGCCAACTCCATATTAAACCCTACAGATTAAGAATGGGATGTCATTAAAGTTCATGTGCACATAAAGGCAGGCGTCCCAAAACTTTTGGCAATATATAGTGTGTGTGTGTGTGTGTGTGTGTGTGTATGTATGTGTGTATATATGTAGATATATATATATATGTGTGCAATTTTTTTAACAATGTGATTACATTTTTCTGCTGTAAGTTTAAGGCAATTTTTGATCAACAGGTAAGTATGCTGAACCAAAACATTTAAAGAGAAGTCATTTCTTGACTTATATAAGTATATGTAAGGAATTATTATTATTATTATTATTATATAGCCCGCTGAATCATTCTCAGACTTAATACTGACAAAAATGGAACCACTTGGGAGAGAAATGTCAGAAGACTTATTTCTTAGCACAAAAGAGGATAGTGGTACAAGAGGATTACCAAATCATTGTTTTAAGTGTGAAAATATAGCAAAAGTAACACAGAAATTCAAAAACAATGGACTTGTGACAAGGCCCCTGAAATAATCAGGACTTCATTTTAAGCTTTCATTTAGTGATGAGTGATTTTTTTTTTTTTTTTTTTTGCTAGACAAAGAGCAGGAGAAATACCAAGCAAGTGTTTCAGAGCCAGAAAATGGATCTAACAGCATCCAAAATGTTATGGTGTTGCTAGAGGAGGAGTACAGTGAGAAGTGCCTTGTTCCCACAGTGAAGTTCAGTGGTAATAAAGCTCTTATGTAGGGATGTATGAGCGCTGAAGGTGGGAGGGAGTTGTGCTTTATCAATGCTGTCATGAATTCACACACCACTGTGAGATGTAATACAAAAACTTGAAACAGAAGATGCTACTCTCTCCTCATTCCTTGCATTGTTGGGAATTTTTTCAACATGACAATGACGATATGCATTCTCCCAAGGTGAAAATCCTTCTGACATGTATTTCACCCAATCTTAAAGGGATAGTTCACCCAAAAACGAAAATTACCCACAATTTACTCATCCTCAAGTAGGGATGGGTACAGAATACCGGTATTTTTTTGGACCGGTACGTAATTGGGTCAATACCAGACTATCGACAAGCTTCAGGACAAACGATACTGTTATCGGTACGTGTGATGATTTATCTCTGTATACTTCAGTGTTAATGGCAAATTAGAAGCGGCTGCTTGCCATTTGTCAACAAAGGAGGTAACACTAGTAGTATAATGAAACATTTACAAACAAAATATCCCATATACTTCAAGCAATGCGCTGTATTTACTATGTCTCCACCGTCTCCCGTCTCCAGCTCCAAATGCAACTCCCCTGCCTCAGCCTCAAGCGAAGGTAACTTTCATTATAAAATAAGTCTTTAGGTACTAAATCTCTCTCTCTCTCTCTCTCTCTCTCTCTCTCCCTCTCTCTCTCTCTCTCTCTCTCTCTTTAAAGGGCCTTTTTATTTAAAAAATGTGCTTTATGTGTTTTATTCTGTTTGCATTTGTAAACTGCAGTACTAAAGTTCAGCAGTAATAAAATAACTTGAAATTGTCAACATCTTTTCACATCATGTTTTTTTGCATTAAATTATAGATAGTAGTAACGATAACAGTATCGATAAGTACCGGTATTGATAAGTAGTATCGGTATTGGTATTGATAAAATTCTAATGATACCAGTCCCTACCCTCAAGCCATCCTAGGTGTATATGACTTTCTTCTTTCAGCCAAACACAATCACAGTTATATTTAAAAATATCTTTGCTCCTCCAAGCTTTAGGGGCAGTCGTGGCCTAATGGATAGAGAATCGGACTTGTAACCCAAAGGTCATGGGTTCGAGTCTCAGGTCCGGCAGGGATTGTCGGTGAGGGGAGTGAATGTCCAGCGCTCTCCCCACCCTCAATACCACGACTGAGGTGAGACCCTTGAGCAAGGCACCGTACCCCCAACTGCTCCCCGGGCGCCGCAGCATTGGCTGCCCACTGCTCCGGGTGTGTGTTCACGGTGTGTGTGTTCACTGCTGTGTGTGTGCACTTGGATAGGTTAAATGCAGAGCACAAATTCCGAGTATGGGTCACCATACTTGGCCACATGTCACTTCACTTCACTTCACACTTCACTTTATAATGGGAGTGATTGGAGGATGACATTTTGAAGCCCAAAAAAGTGCATCCATCGATCATAAAATGTACTCCATGTGGCACCGGGGGGTAAATAAAGGCCTTCTGAAGCTAATCGATGCATTTGTGTAAAAAAAAAAAAATCATTATCTAAAACTTTATAAAGAAAAACAACTAGATTCCAGCACGACAGCCATATGCATTCGATTTATGTCTAAAAAGCATTAAAGGGGTCATGAATTGAGAAATCCAATTTTCATTGAGCTTTTGACAAATAACAGGTCATCATACAACAAGAATATGCTGTAAGTTTCAGAACCAAAAGCTTCCTTGTTAGTCCAAAAACGTCTAGGTTAAGTATGTAACCCTCTTTCCCTGAAGGAGGGAACAGAGACGCGATGCGATCTACGCCCCGCACTGTAGGTATATAAGAAACAGCGCAAGCATACTCTCATTCATGTCTTCGCTGAGGAGCCGAGCCAGTGTGACCCAGCTATTCAGCGGAACAGCGAAGGGACGTAACATCTCCGTTCCCTCCTTCAGGGAACGAGGGTTACATACTTAACCTAGGCGTTCACTTTCAGTCAGTCATGTTTGACGTTGCGTCAGAACATACTGACGAATGTGGTCCCTACCAAAACGCCACAATGGCTGTTTTCCAGTGACCTGCGTAAACGATAGCACCCTGTCGTGAGACCTAGCATGAGCAAAGGGCTACACTTAACATAGAATGCACTGGGTAGCATATTCCAGCTGGAAGTATGCTAACAGGCAGCCTGCTCGTAAGAGGTCTTACAAAGCACATATATAGTAATATTGTGAAATATTATTACAATTTAAAATAACTGTGTACTATTTAAATATATTTGACAAAGTAATTTATTCCTGTGATGCAAAGCTGAATTTTCAGCATCGTTACTCCAGTCTTCAGTGTCACATGATCCTTCAGAAATCATTCTAATATGCTGATTTGCTGCTCAATAAACATTTATGATTATTTTCAATGTTGAATACAGTTGTGTACTTTTTTTTCAGGATTCCTTGATGAATAGAAAGTTCAAAAGAACAGCATTTATCTGAAATACAAAGCTTCTGTATCATTATACACTACCGTTCAAAAGTTTGGGGTCAGTAAGAATTTTTATTTTTATTTTTTTGAAAAGAAATTAAAGAAATTAATACTTTTATTCAGCAAGGATGCATTAAATCAATCAAAAGTGGCAGTAAAGACATTTATAATGTTACAAAAGATTAGATTTCAGATAAACACTGTTCTTTTGAACTTTCTATTCATCAAATAATCCTGAAAAAAAATATTGTACACAAATATTTTGTACAATTGTACACATTAAATGTTTCTTGAGCAGCAGATCAGCATATTAGAATGATTTCTGAAGGATCATGTGACACTGAAGACTGGAGTAATGATGCTGAAAATTCAGCTTTGCCATCACAGGAATAAATTACTTTGTGAAATATATTCAAATAGAAAACAGTTATTTTAAATTGTAATAATATTTCACAATATTACTGTTTTTACTGTATTTTTAATTAAATAAATGTAGCCTTGGTGAGCAGACGAAACTTCTTTTAAAAACATTAAAAATCTTAGTGGTTCCAAACTTATGGACTGTACTGTAGCTCTACAAATGTCTGTTAGCGAGGTGCCATGCGCCAGCGCCTAGGAGGAAGCAACAATCCTGGTTGAGTGAGCTTTCACCCCTAGGGGGCATGGCAGATCTTGAGCCTGGTAAACCAAGACTATAGCATCCGCTGTCCAGTGGGACAACCTCTGCTTGGAGACAGCCTTTCCCTTCTGCTGGCCTCCATAACAAACAAAGAGCTGGTCTGAGGTCCTAAAGCACTGAGTTCTCTCTACGTAGGCTCGGATAGCGCGTACTAGACTGAGCAGCACCAGGGTTGGGTCTGCTCCTCTGAGGGCAGCGCTTGCAAGTTCACCACCTGATCTCTAAAAGGAGTGGTGGGAACTTTGGGCACATATCCAGGCCGAGATCTCAAGATAACGTGAGAGTTGGCCGGCCCGAATTTCAAGCACGCTTCGTCAACTGTAAATGCCTGCAGGTCCCCTACCCTCTTAACAGATGCCAAAGCTTTCAGGAGCACTGTTTTTAAAGTAAGAAACTTCCTTTGAGCCTTTGCTCTCAGTGGAGCTCTCTGAGGGTACCTGCTGAGGGCGAGGCAGATTGAGCCTCCTAGCCCCTCTCAGGAACCTGATGATCAGGTCGTGCTTCCCAACAGACTTAATGTCAATGAGATCATGGTGAGCTGCAATGGCAGCCATATAGACCTTCAGGGTGGAAGGAGACAGTCTTTGTTCCAACCCATCTTGAAGGAAGGAGAGCACCTACCCAATTGGGCATTTCCAGGGGTCTTCTTGATGAGAAGAACACCAAGTGTCGAAGAGGTTCCACTTCAAAGTGTAGGCCTGTCTAGTAGACGAGGCTCTAGCCAAAGTGATGGTAGCTACCACCTGACGTGACAAGTTATCTAAACCTTCCGGGACTCAGGTGCCAGAGGGTGCCCCCTCTCTGAGAAAGAAGGTCCTTCTTAAGAGGAAATGGCCAGGGAGGGGCTTTTGCGAGGAGTACAAGTTCGGAGAACCAGGTCCGGCCATGCGCAACCATGAGGACCTGCTCCTCGTCCTCCCTGATCTTAAACAATGTCTGTGTGAGAAGGCTCACTGGGGAAGCGCATACTTGCGTAGGCCCTGCGGCCAGCTGTGTGCCAGAGCGTCCGTGCCAAGGGTGCCCTTGGTCAGGGAGTAAAACAACTGGCAGTGGGAAGTGTCTGGATAGGCAAACAGGTCTACCAGAGTGTCTCCGAAGCATTCCCACATCAGCTGAACCATCTGGGGATGAAGCGACCTCAGATGCAGGTCCAGTTTGCGACATGCGGCAGGAGCATAGACCATCTTGATGGTTGATATACGCTACGGTTGCAGTGTTGTCTGTGCGGACCAGAATGTGCCTGTCCTTCAGCAGGTCCTTGAAGCGGTGCAGAGCAAGCCCTACTGCTAGCAACCCGAGGCAATTGACATGCCACTGGAGTCAGAGTCCTGTCCTGTCTGTGGCAGAGGCATCTGTTGAGACAACAACATGCCTGGAAACTTGTTCTAGGGGATCACCAGCCTGTAGAAAAGAGAGGCCCAACCATGGGGTGAGGGTTTGACGGCAGGCCAGAGTGAGTGAACAGATGTCTCACTTCGGCGACAGAGACAGGGATAACCAGAGCGGGCAAAGCGTAGTCATTCTCTAAGTAAACAATCCACTTACACTTGGCCGAACCTCTGCCATGAGGCTCGCCACGTGAGGGTATAGCCTCCTTGGTCTGCGCCCAAAAGGAAGACACAACTCACCATCCTGTACAGGGGCGAGAATGTAGTCCTCCCTGGTGATTCAAGTACAAGACACTAGGGATGTGACGAGATCTTGTGCCACGAGATCTTGCGAGATTGAAATGTGACGAGATTTCTCGTCGAGGTTAAAAGCTGTCTCGTGAGTGATAGATCATGGTCTCGTGAGTGATAGATCATGGATCATGGTGTGCTTTAGTTGTTTAAGATAAAATGAAACTAGAGAACTGTTTTACTTCCTGTGAAATGTTACATCTTTGATCCTCTAATAAAGAGATTTGTCAAAAGAAAAAAAGAAAAAAAGATTTCTCAAAATTTGTCTCAGACGGCCAAAATCATGGCCAAAATCGTACAGTTTGAACCCAAGTTGATTGCCCACTATTGACGGAACCCATGCAATGGGTTAAACTGTGAACTGTGAAATGTTTTAAGCCCTTGATCACTTTGCACCTGCTATGGAGCTGATTTATTGTTTTGTTTTTTTTCCTCTTATGAATTTGTTACACCTTTCTATATGCCTATAGGTATGCTTGGGCCTGAGAAATATATAAAATACACAAACTAATAAAATAAAAATATAATAACCTATGACTGTGTAACAGAGAGTCAGCTTAAGGTAGCAACAAGTATTATGCAGATAAATCTCAAAATAATTCATTTATCATACAGTACAATTGTGTGGGGGTTGTGGGTGAGTTAAAAGTGATCTGCAGTGATGTCACAATTGTGTTGCATTGTGGTAAATGGAGAAGTGCTTAGGCAAGTTTGCGAGTGTTTGTCTAAAAGTGAGGTGGAACCCCTAGAAACTTTTAAACGGGTATGTTGGGGGTGGTTGCATTTAAACTGCAAGATGTCTGCCCTCCAGGAGCAGGAATGGACACCCCTGTTCTATGACATCAGGCTGTAGAAGCCTTTTTGATTCTAACAGGAAACATTCTTTCAAAGATTGTAGCTTTAATAACTACAGAAACAAGTGTAGTTGAACAATTGCAGTATTTAGATGTCCCAGTTCTCCATTAGTGTGAAATGAAGACACACTGTTGACATTACAAATAATTTGCCCCAGATAGACATGCACCTTGTCAATCTGTTTTGGTGATATCATTGATGCAGTAAGTGTAGCAGTAATATGGGAGTAATGCAGAGGGAATACACAACAGCATGCTGGCTTTTTCAGTCAACAATCAATACAGTCCCATTCAATACAGTTTAAGCCATTAAACTGTGGCAGTTAATAAACACTACAGAACACAATAATGCAATCAGTGCTAATAAACACAATTCAGTTGGTACGCACACAGATAAATGTCAACTAAATTTAATGTGTAGATGTGCAAGCAGGTAGCCTGCAAAATTTTGCCTGTAGTGAGAGACATAAATACATAGTCATACATCTTAAATTAAAGTGTAGGCTTTCTTTGAGAAACATACATGCATAAATATATAACATACTGTACCAAAAAACAGGGATCTTTTAATACTTTAAATATATAAACAGTGTACATATTTCTCTCTATTAATTGTTCAGAATAACAATGGGGTTGAAACCGATGTGCTTGTCACTGTAAAACAATTCAGGGCTTAGTTATAACTTAAAATTTTCAAGTCATACCATATTCACACATACCATATTTTTTACATATATAATTGCTAGGTAAGTTTTTCTGGGACAAGTATTCATCAAGTCCAATTTCAACTTGTTTCATAAACACTCAGTCTCTTTCTGCTAATAAAAACACTCCCTTTGCATATAAAATGACCCTCTTTATTAACAGCCCTTTTTTCTGTATTACATCGTGGCAGATTCAAAAAAACAATCATGTGAGATGTGCTGGCAGACTGTTCAGGGATGTTGTTGAAAGTAAATTTTAGTCTTTGGTTTCTAATATTGAGATTTTTTTAGGCTATGCAGAGTGGCATCTTTCACAAATTTTACCACAACTGGACCAGTGAAGCCTCAATAAACTTCTAATTTACTGCTCATTAATAGTTAGTAAGTTAGTTGTTAAGTTTAGGTATTGGGTAGGATTAAGAATGTAGAATAAGGTCATGCAGAATAAAGCATTAATGCTTAATAATCACTAATAAACAGCCAATATTCTAGTAATGTGCATGCTAATAAGCAACTAGTTAAAAGACCCTAAAATAAAGTGTTACCAAATTTTGTTCTGTATGTTTGAATAGCCCTTGCTCATGGTGGAAACATCCTTGTTCGAGGAACTTCCTGTGAAAAAAAAAAAAAAACAATCAAGGGAAAATTGTTTTACATATTTGAATGATATGATGCAGTTTGATCATCTCAGCACAGCGTTCTCTCAATGAATCTGGTTTTGTTTTATATTTGCATGCAGATGTATTCTCATTTTTCAGATCCACTGTATTTTCATCATTAATTGATTTCCCTTTGAACATTATGACATGAGTTAACAGATTATTTAATAACAGAATAGCACAACACAACTCTCAATTAATCCAGCTGGGTGTTGGAATAAAGGAAAAAGACCAGAAGGGAGCAGTGGGGGTGTTAATAATTATTAAACTCTTCCTATCTAATGTACTAGAAGCTGTGCTTTGCTTCTGTGGTTTATTGCACCGACAAAAAGAAAATAAGTGCAATAGCACTCTAAAAAATGCTGGGTTAAAAAAACCCAAGCTGGGTAAAATATGGACAAACCCAGCAGGTTGGGTTAAAAGGCACCTATTATGCCCTCTTTCACATGATGTAATATAAGTCTCTGGTCTGGTCAAGTTTCAGCTTATAATACCCCACAAATTTGCCCCTATTTGGGGGTGAGCAAAAACACGCCTTTTACTATATTACTATATTGCTGGCTAAAAAAATAAATCCAAAATTGGTTGAAAAAAATGGCTGGGTGAAAACAACCCAATCCCTGGTTTTGTCCATATTTAACCCAGCAGTTTTTAGAGTGAGGCAGATTCAAAAAATGTGTGGAAAAACTAGCGATTTCTAGAATCTGTGCTTAATGAATAGGGAAAATCCTGCTTTACTTCATGTTTACATTCACATCATTGAAAGTTTCCAATTGTACATAAAGCCCAGAGGACATGCATTGTTATTTTACACCATTTTTAAATGAACTATAGTGAAAAACATCTCAAAAGAAATGGTCACGATTCAGGAATAGCAGAACTTATTAAAAAAACAAACAAATGGAAAATCCTCAAAGAGGGGGTCTACCAAAATGTGCTAAATAGCTCAGCAAGCATACAACTTAGAGAAAGCATTGACTGTGGATGTGTACTTCCAGTGGGCAAATGAATGTGGACAGTTTGTGTAAAATTTTGTATGTAATGTGTAAAGAACTTTTTGAATATACACTTCCTGGCCAAAAATAAATAAATAAATAACAAAAAGGTTCAAATTGTGAAAGAATGGTTTAATATTACTTTAATATGTTCCTTGACGTATAATGTTATGAGTGTCCGATGCAAATGTCTACTACAGTGTTTTATATTACAATGACCGCTTATATGTTAAAAGATTCTTTACGTCATGACATTTTTAATGGTTTGTTTTCACAGAAACTCAACATACTGTATGAAGGTGTCCATGTCACTGACGGTTGAGGAGAGTGAAGAGGGACTCTGCTTTAGCAGTCGAATACGTTACCAGGAGAGGGCCGAGATCACCAAGAGCAAAATGATCACCTGCCCTGACATCGATGACTATCTTGCCCCCTACAAGCAGCCTATCATGACCTGGTACAAGGTACAGAGTTGTAACTCACACAGGATGAGGTGACCCAGATTTTTTTCAACTAGGATGTAGATCTTTTTTGTTTCTGTCTCTTCCCCTTCCCTAAACATTCTTTCGGTCATGACCACTCTCTGAGTGTTTGGCATGGTAATGGGTATGACAGTGTTGATAATATGAGTGGTCTTGGCATAATAGTTCTGCTATGCTGCTGCATTTATTGCTGCTGCTGCTGCTGCTGTAGGTTTTTACTGCTTCTGCAGAGCAAGTACGGGACTTGTTACTGCCAATACATACACGACATGCTGTTGCTGTACAGTATAGCGTACATGAATTACCCGTAGCAGATCTATACAGGTGGAGCTGGGAACTTTGGAGGGTTTTTGAAGCACGCTGCGCTGCTAAGGCAATGCTACCAAAGTATTTTGAAGGTTGAGCATGCAAGCTCATTGGCTACTGGTACAGCAGAAACCAATCAGCAGTGTCCTATAGATAATGATGTGATTATGAGCAGGTTGAGTTAAAGGACCTATTAGTCTGCGCCTATTAGTCTAGAGTTTCATGACAGAACTTTGTATTTACCCCTGAAATAGAGCTGCACAATTAATCATTAAAAGATTGCAATCTTGATTCAAACACTCATGTGATCTCATTCCTAATTGACAACAATACGCCTGTGTCTATTAAACCTTTGACAAAATCACACCGGAACATTCAAATCTGTGTTGGTGCTGCTGCTGCTGCTGACCCAGAGAGAGCACTTATCATGTATAGAGTGATACGGTATGAAACAACTTCACAAACAGTCTTTTCAACCGCACAGTTTTGTTATTTCTGTATTACAAATATTCATATTATCAAGAAGTACTGTGATAAAAGTACGGTAGCAATCAAAATGGAGAAAATACCTTTTGAATGTAACTTGGTGCTTCAAATAATGATTGTATCGATTACATCGTTACGCCACCATACAAAAATATAAAAAATGTATTTGTCAATGAATCGTTCATTCAAGAGATTTGTTTGAAAATGCTGATTCATCTAGTAATGAAGCAAGTGAGCTATTTATGAGTGAGTCATTGAATCATTCATTCAAACCATTTTCTTTTTTTAAAATAATGCATTCAGATCATTTAAACAATTTAAAAAGACTGCAGCAATTAAAATTTTGTCAGAACCTCTAGTAAACCTCTAAGTGTTTAGTTGTCTGTTCAGAATCGTGGAAGAATCGTAATCTCTGTTTAAAACATGGCCGTAACCATATCTTGAACATTGGGGCCATGACAGGTTTGAGATACACTGCCTTAAACCAACTGATTTCAATAGGAAGATTGTTCCAGGACCAAAAATGTTGTTTTTCTTTGCAAAATCAATAACCTTTAGGTTAATGGGTTTGAAATGAGTTAGTGTGACAGTTGGATAGATGAAGAACTCCAAAGATATGAGTCAGTTATTTTTATTTGTTTCCACAGGAGTGTCAGAGGAAAGAGTGGAGGAGCTCCATAATCATCAACACCACCAGTCTATGGATCCCAGAGGTGCAGGAAGATGATGGAGGAAATTACACATGTGAACTTAAATATGGCAGCAGAGTTGTGAGACGGACCACAGAGCTCAAAGTCACAGGTACGCTTTCAAACTAATTCAAATTAAACACTGTGTTTAAGGCACATCGAAAGCAATTAGAGCCTGTTTTATTCAATAGCCGCTTTTCCACTGCCGTGCCAAAGCGTTCTTGTTGCTTAACTGTTCCATTCCGTACCGATCCGGCCCAGTCGGTACGGATATGGTTTCGTTCTCCACTGTGGGGCTGATAACAGCCGCTTTTTGGAATGTAGTACAAATGCATCAGTTGTTTCCTTGGCAACGCAAGAGTTTTCGGACAGTATGAGATGTAAATAGTGACCGTGCTATGGAGGATGATACTATTATTAACTTGGGTTTACTTGGCTGAAATGGCGCACTTGGCCCGACAGTGGAAAAGCAGCTATTGATGCTGTCTACACTGGATGCATCAAGTAGTGCTGAGATGCTGACAGTAAATGGGTGCCCGTTCTGTTTCTGCTGCGCTGCACGTGTTTGTCCTACTTCTGTCAAGAGGCCAGATGGATTTGGAATGTCACTTTGGCGCATCCAGTGCAGACAGCCTCAAGCCATTGTGTTGCATCATGTACAGAAAAGGGAAGAGCTGGTTGAAATCACAAGTTATAATTTGATTGGCTAGATTTACATCTTACCAAGCTGATACAATGTGGGTATAACATTTTTAAAAGATACTTAGCAGAAAGTAATCAGTATTCATACATTTTGGATGGAGAGAAGTTCTAATCGAGTCTGTACAGTTCCATGCCAGACATCGGCGGAGTTTAGCTGCAACCTTGATCAAACTCACCTGCCTATAGCTTTCTAGTAATGCTGAAGAACTTGGTTACCTTGTTCAGATGTGTTTGATTAGGGTTAGAGCTAAACTCTGAAGAACCCCTGCTGCACTTCACATTTGGAAGCACATTTGGAGTAGGGCTGCACGATTATGGAAAAATCATAGTTGTTGATTTGATTTCCCTCGATACTGTAATCCTGATTATTAAAATTGATTTTTTCTGTAATGTGAGATCAAATAACATCAAATTTGATATTTTTTTATATGAATATATGAAAACAGTAGTATAACAATAGCAGCTATAGACGACTATGTTCTGAAATGGATGCCAACATTTTTTTCTCACTGGCAGCCTTGTGCCTCAAGCCACATGCTGGAGGAAACTGAGGAGTAGGTTTGTTTAAAATCAAGCCCTTGATTCAACCCTCCAGCTTAAACTCCCCCGTTTGTACACACATCCAGGCTAAATCCAGCACAGCATAGAGCAAACAATGGACTGCAGTTTTATACAACACAAAGTGATGGAATCATAATAAAATCTGCTTTCACAGCTTGTGTCTAGATAGCGCTCTGTCTTTTGAGCATTCCCTTATAGCAGGGCTGGGCAACTCTGGCCCTTGAAGTCCACTGTTCTGCAGAGTTTAGCTCCAACCCTGATCATACTCACCTCCCTTTAGCTTTCTAGTAATCCTGAAGATCCTGATTAGCTTGTTCAGATGTGTTTTATTAGGATTGGAGATAAACTCTGAAATATGGATCTCGAGGGCCAGAGTTGAGAACCCTGGCTGATAGGCTACACATAAGTGATCTGATCTCATGTACACTCACATTAATATGAATGAATGAATTGCTTGCTTGACAATAAAGTAAGCAAGCAAGCAAAATATTTTAAGAGAAGCATTGGTTTGTTAGAAATACCAATTACGTATGTTGCCCTAATTGGTTCTTGATCATACAGTATGCATTGAGCGTGACCATGAATATCCTATAGAAATGAGCAACCGGTATGCGTGTAACATTTTACTTAGCAATTATCTTCTAACAATGAGTTTATGATGCGTTTATGTTTGATTATACCACAGATGTATGAAAACATGAAACGGATGTTAGATTTTTCATAAACTAGAACACTAGTAGATTGTAACTTGCTCTCTTACTAAAGGTTGCCCAAGATAAACTGCACATACTGAATGTGACTATGGAACGGAATTATTAACATTTTCAAAACGTCAGTTATCATGTGACTATTTGACAAGGAGAAAGAAGTCTGCAAAAAAGAAATAACAGTGGCTGTGAGCTGTTTGTTTGTTAATCCACTAAGATCCTTTCACAGTGCTGCCAAAAACTGGGATGCCACCTTGTCTGTTGTTCACTACACCCATTATGAATGGTCAAGACTTTTTACATGTCACAAAATAATGGGAGATGAGACAGCAGCTTGTCTGAAGACTGGTTTGCTAATGAGCCTTCATCGTAGGTGAATTGATAGGCCGCGAGGAGACCCTCCTTCCTGCTTATCTTCTTACAGAGCAAGACAGCAGCATAACACACACATTTATCTCAGTGTTGTCTGACACATTTGACGTTCTCTGATCCCCCGCACACATCATCATCATCATCAAGTGTGGGCAGAGATTGCCACACACCTTTATTGTTTTGCCCAAGTGCCAAAGGCAGATGATTTGTCTCTCTTAGACACAGAACAGGGTCTAAAACTCAAAAATATATCAAGAGATAACAAAGTAATTCAGTAAACCCAGCAGATTTGCACTAAAATCATGGAAGGTTTTGCAAGAGGATAATTTTATGAAAGGAGAATCTTTACATATACTGCATATCTTTGTTGGTTCAATCAATGTTGGTTCATAAAGTGACAGCTCTCAAGTTCTAAAAATGTCATAATAATAATAGAACACCTAAAAAGTAGCTCTCTGTATACAGGTGCTAAAGTCACGCGACTGACACAAAACAGACTTTGTGTGTTACTATCGTGTTTTCTAGGGTGTCATTGCTAGGGTGTTACTACAGTGTTCTAGGCTGGCCCAAATAAAAGCTGATTTGGAAGGAAATAAACAACAAATTACATACAGAAAATAACCAACAGTGGACTAAACTGAACAGGGAGTATATATACAGGATATAACAAAGGAAATAAATAACACACAGTAGATAATAATATGTAACCATATAGAAACTACAGGGACATGACCAGAAACCAAGGAACTTGAAACTAAACAGAGCAGGGAAACAGGAACTAAGGGAAACTGTAACCTTAATAGTTTGTTAAAATCATTCTACTAATTAAACTAAAACTTCATAGTAAGGTTTCATTTGTTAACATTAGTTAATGCAATAACTAACATGAAACAATAATTTTACATCATTTAGTAATGTTGTATATCCTCACCATGAAATCAAAATTGATAATTCTTTTTTTACAGACTGTTGCAGTGCTTATTATAAATTATTTATCCGTGCACATCATTATATTTTTCACAAATCATATGCTCTCGTAATCTTTAATCAAAAATGTTAACCTCCCCTCTCCCTCAAATCGATGTCCATTCTTTTCATGACGTATGTCTCAGCAGAGGGTGGGACTAAATATCCTCCACAACTGACTGGCATTCAGATCTTCCTCCATTTAATTAGCAACACCCAACTTCCTACAATTCAATCAGTTCCTGAAGGACAAAATCACATCCCGCACTACTTTTTTCTTCTTCTCATATATACGTCACAATAGGGAACAAAAGATCATTGCAACTTTCGTTTGCTGACTTTCCATTAGTTTATTATGAACAAACATGAACAATAGTAAATGCTTTAGTAAAATAGTAAAGATATTTGTGATATTAGTGAATGAAACCTTGTAAAATGTTTCTAATTAAATTCAAATATAATATGGACTGAATTTAAATGTATTGTAGCACTGCACTGAGCATTTCGATGACAGGTGTTGAGCATACAAAACAAATATTTATGGACAATTGAAGACTAATACTTTTCAATGTTTTAATTTTCTGCTAAAGAGCTTCAACAAGAGCATAACAAACGATCAGAAAATCCTACGACTGACATATAACCTGACATATTTGTGAGGTTCGGTCTGAGCTGAGTATATGCACATTCATTGAGAGCACTGATGTGTAGATAAAATGATCTTGTAGGACGTCAGTAAACTCAGGCACTGAACCATCAAAGCCTAGAGGCACAGGATCTGTATTATCATGATAAAATATGGATTGGGGTAAGATATGCTCAGACACAGCCTGCGGTGAGAGAATAAGCATGAAATAGTGCCATTATCATGCTGTATCATCTCCAGTATCACTAGACCAAACAGATGAGCAAATCTTCAAATAGAGAAATTGTTATGTAGTGACTGCACAATGCCTGCTTGACCATAACATCTCTTTCGATGGCAGGCAAGAGACTTTTTTTTTCCAGCGTTAAAATACTTGATCACATTTCATTTTAGGTGTCTTTACCTACTATGCACTTACTGTACATAAAAAGAAAGCAATTGTTAGGTACAATGTACTTATTGCGTTCATGTTATATTGCAAAAGATTTGTCAACTCAAGTATACCTTTATTTATATAGCACTTTATACAATACAGATGGTTTCAAAGCAGTTTTACAATGTTAAACAGGATAGCATTGATCAGTGATGCAAGCAGGATTCAGATTGCTGTAAATCAGCTCTAAAAAGATAACAGTGTCGTTGTTCAACTGGAGTCAGATCAGTGTTGATTCAGTTTGGTTCAATAACTGTGTAAAGTTCATCAATTATGAAATGAGTTTAATTCAGTTATGAAGAAGCTCAGGAGAAAACAGTGATGTCATCATCCAGCTCAGTTCATTTCTCATTCAATAGTGTCAGTGCATCAAT
>RJVU01080398.1:1446022-1552901 GCA_003731715.1 Anabarilius grahami | reverse complement strand
ATTTCTGCAAAAGGATTCCCGACCAAGTATTGAGTGCATAACTGAACATAATTATTTGAAGGTTGACTTTTTTTGTATTAAAAACACTTTTCTTTTATTGGTCGGATGAAATATGCTAATTTTTTAGGAATTTTGGGTTTTCATGAGCTGTATGCCAAAATCATCAGTATTAAAACAATAAAAGACCTGAAATATTTCAGTTGGTGTGCAATGAATCTAAAATATATGAAAGTTTAATTTTTATCATTACATTATGGAAAATAATGAACTTTATCACAATATGCTAATTTTTTGAGAAGGACCTGTATACGTTATAATTTGAGTCATTTCCTTCTATATGAACTGCAATGGGCTGATAACAGCACTCTAATGGCTGCCCTGCTGTCTCATTTTTCATTTAGTGACAGTGAAATTATTCACAGTTCCTAATTTCTATCTTTTAATTTTCTGATAAAAAGTTCCTGAGGATGCACAAGTCCTCTACACATTCATTAATCACTCATTCATTGCAGTATTGACCTTCAAGAGATCAGACTGAACTGTAGAGCCTTATGTCTTTTGTTTGTATGTGTAGCTATAAAACATCTACACTCTCCCTGTGGTACTTCTAGACTCATTTGTTGAGATCCTTGAGTGAATAGCATTTTAACAAGATGAGCCCAAGTAAAGCAGCTAATGTAATGAGGATAAACCCCCTCTGCAGGCAACAAGGTAACTCTATCCATCACCGTCCACTGCCATCAGCACACAGCTGGACACCTGCAGAGAAAACAACATCTGATTGATGTTCTCTTTGTCTGCTTCAACAGAAGTTACCCATATCCACCGCTAATGATAATCTATGGCAAAGAGAATGGAAACTTTAAGACAGATACTTTGATAAAACATGAATAACAGTTATGGATAAATCATTATTGTAACCTTGGAGAATTTAGTGCTACTTTTTTATATCTTCTTCTTCTTCTTTTTTTTTTAAAATATATTTATTGGGAATATACATACATGTGTGAAATATGCATATGCACTAGAAATATCAGCACATTTCCTTTTGTCATCTTAAACAAGAACAGGAAGAGGAAAATAGATAAATAAATAAACATAAACAGGGCTCGTGAATGACGCTCGGGAAAGTTGACAGATCTGTCACTTGCCCGATCAGGCCAGTACAGTAGGGTGTGAGATATACACTACCATTCAAAAGTTTGGAAACATTACTATTTTTAATGTTTTCGAAAGAAGTCTCTTCTACTCATCAAGCCTGCATTTATTTGATCAAAAAAACTGAAAAAAAAACAGTAATATTGTAAAATATTACTATTTAAAATAATGGTTTCCTATTATAATATACTTTAAAATATATTTTATGTCTGTGATGCAAAGCTGAATTTTCAGGATCATTAAATCCAGTCTTCAGTGTCACATGATCCTTCAGAAATCATTCTTATATGCTGATTTATTACAAATGTTGTGCTGCTTAATATTTTTTTATAACGTGATACTTTTTTTCAGGATTCTTTGATAAATAAAAAGTTAAAAAAAGAGCAGCATTTATTTAAATTATTTCTTTTGTAACTATATACACTACTGTTCAAAAGTTTGGGGTCAGCATTTTTTTCTTTCTTTCTTTTGTTTGGAAGAAATTAATACTTTTTTCAGCAAGGATGTGTTAAATTGATAAAAAGTGATAGTAAAGATTTATATTGTTAGAAAATATTTCTATTTTGAATAAATGCTGTTCTTTTTGACTATTTATTCATCAATGAGTCCTGAAAAAATATCACAGTTTCCAAAAAATATTAAGCAACACAGCTGTTTCCAATAATAATAACTGAGTATCAAATCAGCATATTAGAATGATTGCTGAAGGATTATGTGACACAAAAGACTGGAGTAATGGCTGATACAAATTCAGCTTTGGTTAAATTTTGTTTTCTTTATTTTAAAGTATATTAAAATAGAAAACCATTGTTTTAAATTGTAATAATATTTCACAATATTACTGTATTTTTCTGTATTTTTTATCAAATAAATGCAGGCTTGATGAGCATAAGAGACTTCTTTCAAAAACATTAAAAATAGTAATGTTTCCAAACTTTTGAATGGTCATCTATGATATCATAATTGTTGATTTAACAATCTGACATTGATTACTGTATGTCCCTCACTTTACAAAAACCAAACCAAAACACACCAATTGAGTGCACGCATACACTATGACGTGACAGTTGCCCTGTCCAAATACCCACACTTGCAGTCTTTGCACTTAACCACTTGTCTTCTTGCATGGTTCTTCTAATTAAGTCATAAAAAGCAGTTGCAAATGTTGTACAAAATACACATAGCCTACTTATCTTTGCACCAATAAAATGTGCAACACTTTGTTTTACTACCAAATCATATGTAATATCTAATTAATTTAACTTTGAATTTAACGTTTTTATTGACATCTCGCGATTTCAGGGCATGTGTGTTCCCGAACATAATGCATGATGGGATACGCTTAGCCTCGAATGCCACTCCGAAGCATAGACTGTAAAAAAAAAAAAAAAAAGGACAACGCACCTTCACTCTCTTCCATTGTAGTAACTGAAGCCGCCAGTGTGTCTATTTGGTGCTGACATCTTGAGTCTCGAGTCTGCGCAGTAGTGAGCACGAAGTGGAGCTTCGATATCAAGGTCCCGCCCAAACTCAGAACAACTAATTATTTCAGTGTGAAAAAAACAGTTATGGCAATATAGAAATTAAAGTTAAAGCTCCAGTCACCTCATGAAGATCCAGAAAAAAGTCAGTTGGGGCCTCAGTGACTACTTCACTCAGAGAAGCTGTCAACCTCAGCTGTCAATCATGACGTCTCACCCGTTTTTATAGCATCAAATAACTTAATAAAACTTTTTTTAAAGAACGAACTCTTCAACTAACACCAGCGTGATTAAAAAACTGCCTAATATGACAGAATTGTCTTTGGAAAAAAAAAATTTGAAGTGTAATTTAATTGTTTAGTTTGTCTCCACTGGAATACATGGAGAGGGCGGGGTTTATGAACTATACTGCATCCAGCCACCTGGGGGCGATCGAGACGCTGTGGCTTCACTTTTCAGGACTCGTGTGGCACGCTTGGCTCCGAAGCGGTATTCAAGATAGTGTGGGTTTAGTGTGCATTAAGGGCACTGCACTTTGGTATTTTTAAGACATAGAACAGTCTTGCGCACTTACTTCCTGTCACTTGCATGCGCTCTCAAGTGGCCAAGACCGCAAGTGTGGGTATTTGGACAAGGCAATAGTCTAGTAGTTTAGACTAGTGCGCGTGCACATTTAGAGTGTATGCTTTCACTGCATGATTTAGTCTATTAAAATGCATTTAGAATGCCCACAGAATTCAAGATAAGAATGCCCCTGTATGTCTTTTATATTTATATCATTTAATATAGTTAACCGTTATTACACAGAGCACAGTTTTTCTCCAAATATCAGCATGATTACAAATGTGATATTGATTTTATACAACGTACAGTTTAATAAACAAGACTTACATTTTAGACACCAAATCACCTGTTTTGCTAATTTTCGTTAACAAAAATAGTTCCAAACAAAATCCACAGCTTTGTTCTGCGTCTCTGAGCAACACTTTCTGAATTAATCAACCATTTGAGATTCAACATTCAATGACTCACTCATTAACTGTGACTTGCTGCCACCTCCTGGCGGGTTTAATAAGTACCTTTCAATTTTTTTTGTTATATTTATGGGCTTTTTTGTGCCTTTATTTGGAGAGGACAGTAGAGAGCAGACAGGAAAGCATTGGGCAGAGAGAGGGGCAGGATCTGCAAAGGACCTCGAAACGGGAATCAAACTCGGGTCGCCGTTAACGCATTTCCGCCATATGTCGGCGCACTAACCACTAGGCTATCAGCGCTGACATCTTTCCATTTTTTTAATAATTTCAAATAACCATTTCATTAGACCATTTCAAAACATTTATGCATCTGTAACTGCTCTTGACCTGATTAACTTTTAATGAAGTTTAATCTATAGTTATATAGTTATACATTAGATTTCAATTTCTGTACCTGAAAATCTCCTGTTTAAAAATACATGAAAAACCTGAAAAGCAGTTTATTTCATTTATATGTTTGTTCTGTTGTATTTATTTGTGCTATTTCTCATAATTTGATTATTTGTCTAACAATATTTAAAATTTAAATGAGTTAATCTAGTAGCTTTTTGTGTCATAACCGTATTAATAACTAGGCTTATTTTACAGGCCCATTTTCTTTTCTTTTACTTTTACATTTACATTCATGCATTTAGCAGACGCTTTTATCCAAAGCGACTTACAGTGCATTCAGGTTAACATTTTTTACCTAACATGTGTTCCCTGGGAATCAAACCCACAACCTTTTGCGCTGCTAACGCAATGCTCTACCACTGAGCCACAGGAACACACAGGAAAACTTTAGTAGTAAAAAGTAGAAAATATCCTTAGCGTTGAGCCCTGCATAAATAAAATATAACGCAATAAATTAAATACACTTATCATAGAAAATAACATTGCACACCTCCCCTCTCCTCCTCCCCCCTCCTCCTCCTCTGCATGGTGTGTTCATCACATCATTAAAATTGTTAAAAGTAGAAATACAACAATCAATGACAAATAGTACATGAAAATAGTCCATAAGTAAAACAAGAAAGAAGAGAGGGAGGAAAAAAGAATTTGTTAGGGTTTAACAGTGGCGAGACATCAAGAAAAGGGGTCCAAATACAGTCAAAGTTTGTGGGTTTTAGCCTGACACGATACAATACTTTTTCAGGAGTACTATAGGATATAAGTTCATTAATCCAGTGTTCCCTTTCAAAAGGGAACTCTACTCTGCGTTTGCAGTAAACGCTTTGGGGAACGTCACGTGACCCAGGTGTCTGAAAGCAACTATCCAATAACTCCAATCCCTATTGGCCAGCGACAGCCTATGACGTAATATGGCGCGACCCAGAAGTATAAAAGGAGCGCCTGGAGAAACAGAAGACATCTCATCGTCTTTCGGTCCTGTTATGTCTGATCTCGACTCCGGTAGGGTTTTTATTTATGCCTTACAAACGTTTAAGAGAGTGTGTTTATCCGTTTCCCAGGGTTTGACACTTGATATACACGATTTTTGGGGCGTTTTTCTGTCTGGAGAGGAGCGCGCATAGACAGTGCTTGAGGGTGCTGTCTGTGTGTTTGTCTGTTTACTGTGAGCGTCTCCCTATCGGGACGCTCCGTTCTCGTTTGGCACTCTTCCCGAGGGAAGAGGTGTCCGCATTTGTGCCTGGTGATTCCGGCCCCGTTTGTGCTGAGACATAGCGGTGGCTGCAATCATAGGGCTCACAGATGAGCTCGTTGGGAGGTTTGAGAGAATTGTATTCTCTCTCTCTAACTTCCCCGCGGCTGGCGAGAACGAGTGGATGACGATGACTTTCGTGTTTGACGTCATCGCGTCCGGCGGCGAGCGCTCCTCTGGCTGTTGTGTATGCGAGCTGCTGTGTGTTTGGGAAGCACCTCTCGGCGGGCTGCGGCTGCCATGAGAGCACGTTAAGAAAGGGGCCGCGCGCGGACTGCTCGACGAGCGGTTCCTTTCTGTCCATTAATGCGGCAGCTTCCATGACTTTCCATTCCTTTCTGATCTCCGCGTTTGAGATCGGGAGAGCATGGAAAAACCCCTAGCCATTCAGATTTGTATCTGAACCCAGATAGACGGGAGGAGGATGGAGCGAGAGTGAGATGGGTGATCGATTGTAAACACTGTTGCATTTATAATCGATTCCCCAGCTATATAGGGCGATTTTTATCTACCCTCTACTCTTCTTCTTCCACCTCCTGTGTGTATATATATGTGTAGCAAAGTTCAATGTTAGGAAGGAAGAGGACAGGGTCAGCTTGACTACTGACTGCTTTTATTCAATATTTCACAAAAGAAAAAGGTGTGCAGACAGGCACAAAACGGTCACAAATAAATCACAATTTCTCTCCAACAGTCTCAGGATAACTCCAACGTGGGCAGCAGTCAGTAGTCCTTCTCTCTCTCTCCACTCCTTTTTCTCCTGGCGTTATATACTCTCTCCACGGCAATTACTGAAACAAGAGACAGGTGTTCGTCATTTGCATTTAACCCACTCACTCACCGTTCGTCTCCTGACTCTCTCTCCCGCTGCCGACTTCGCTGAACCACGCCCCCCTCGCCACAATATATATATAAACATATTCTTATGATCAGACTGATGGCTGGGCCCATAGTGATTATTTATGTCAGCCCGCTGTTTCTGTTTGATAGTAAGAGGATCTTTTAGGCTTAAAAGAACCTTAGATTCCATCCTTTCATGTAAAAAAAGGAGCATTAGGAGTCTTCAGTCTTTGAGCCGCAGGAGGGTCTATATTTTATGTGTTTAAAATAAGACCTTATTTTCCTGTATAGTTTTCTGAGCATGTAGTCAGAAAAATTAGGTGGTTTTTGGGCAAATTGAAGTTCAACACTCATCACTTCAGTTAATATGTAAATGTTTAGGTCGGCCTTAATCGGCCGCCTGACATTGTTTGCTTGTGAGCTTCACTTTCTTTCTCTTATCCATGAGATTTTGAGGTGAAGCCCAGGCTTCACTAGGCTTGTGGCCCTGTAAGAAGGCCTGTAGCTTAGCGGCTAGGCTAGAGCTAGGTTAGGTGTGTTATTTACATAACCTTATGTATACTATCCCTTATTAGGTTGTATAGTTCCTAGTTCTGGCCTCCTCCCGAGGGAGTTGTTAGGCTGTATGCCCATTATCCCCTTGCTTATGTAGGCGCAATTGTGAGATTTAACAGCTAGGTTGTAGACTGTTTTTGACTCCCTGATGCTGTCTCTTAGGTGGTAGGCCCTTATCTTTGCGTAGATAAGTTATGCAGGTATTGCTAGGCCCCACTTCCTAGAACTTTCATGCTAAAGGAAATGAATTCCTCTGAGCCACTTGATATCTGTATTTATCAAGTTTGACTTGACGATGCTAGTTTTTTAGCTTGTCATCCTCTAAGGCTTAGAACAGATTTGAGGATCTGTATGAGAGTGTTTTTCCTTTTAAACAGCATGTATTTCAAAGTTTTACGTTACTTTGAGTTCTAGACTTTTGCCCTACATTTATATGTGAGCTTACTTATGCTGCCACAGGTTAGCACCTGTTCTCTTAATAGCAGGCCCTTTTTGCTGTAAAGCGGCCTCTATTTGAGAGGATGGTGACTATATATTCCCCAGTTAAGAGGTTTATTTGTGTCACTGAGTGCATCACCTGTTGGATTGCATACTCAGGGTAGTTAGAACCACTTTTTGAGGAAAGTTGGTATCTATTTAAGCTCCCTGGGGATCTTTTTAGCGGCTATATTGCATATAACTTGGATTGTTGGCTTTATGATATTTAGCCTCCTTCTAGTTAGCAGTTGTTTTCTACAATGCTGCTTAACGGATCATGGTTTGCTCACATATGTACACTACCACAGGCCCTGCCACATGTTTGTTTGAGTTAGTAGGCCTTATAGCCTCCCTTAGACCATGTTGGATTTGTTTGGTTCCCTTTAGTCACATGTTTAGGGTACATTGCCTGTTGGAATGTGTAGCCTAGTGCAGGTTGCTTCCCATAGTTATGATTGGGTTAGAGTTGGTTCCCTGTAGCTTGGTCCCCTTTTAAATTCACAAGCTGCAGCCACGTGTCATTGAATCGGCAGGCCCCTTCAGGCCTCCTTTTTAGTCCACACGTTGGCACGGTTGGTGTTTTTAATTTGCAAACAGGCTGAACTCCACTTGTTGCTGGAATGGTAGGCACCTCAAGGCCTCTTTTCTTAGTCGACTTGATGGCAGGATGCCTGGGAAACCATGCCACCATTGGCCACGCCCCATCGTTGACAGATAGGCCCTAAACAGGCCTGTTCTCGATGTTTGGCAGCGTTTCATGTATTCCCTCTTTGGAAATTTTTAATACATGGCCTTTGGGTGGTATGGTTAGGGTAGCCACTTGCTGATGCCGCGTGTGTACTAAGGTAGGCCTACCTCGGCCTCCGGTGTAACGTGTGGAGTTCAGTATTTTGAGTGGCTGGCCCCTCAGGTGAACCACCTCAAAAGGCCACGCCCCACCCTGACGGATAGGCCCTAATCAGGCCTGTTCACGTTGGGTGGCAGCGTTCTATGTATTTCTTCTGAGGAAGTTTTAATACATGGATTTCTGGTGGTCTGGTTCTCAGGTGGAGTATGGTAGTGAAACCTTACTGAGGTTCGGTTTAACCTACATCTCCCTCCCTGAGTCTTATTTTACTCAAGTTGAGCTAAGAGCCACTTAGAGCCTAGGGTGGATCTTTGTGCTCCTAGAAACGGCCACGAGACTTACGCCGTGTGTCCTAGAGGTTGCTAGGCCTGCGGGCCGCCTTTTTTTACATTTACATTTTACATTTATGCATTTGGCAGACGCTTTTATCCAAAGCGACTTACATTGCATTATACTATACATTTGTATCTGAGTATGTGCAATCCCTGGGATCGAACCCATGACCTTGGCATTGCTAGTGGCACGCTCTAACCACTGAGCTACAGGTGCCTTTTTGACACACTGGAGTTTGTTTGGGTGTATTTCTCTTTGAGAATTATTTCTATACACTTTCGCTGGCCAGGGGCCCAAGTGGTAGATCCAACCCCCTCTTTTGCGGGTTGTTTACCATGCTTGGGACCTAAACACTGCCACAAGCTGATGCCACGTGTCTGTTGAGGTTATAGGCCCATCCAGGCCTTCCTTAATACGTGTTGGTGTACGCTGTACTCCTCTTGCTTTAAAGAGTAAAAGGTGCTTTTACTGAGTACACTGCTCGTTGGATTGTGTTGGGTGGATTGTCATGCGGGCACTTTGCAGCCTCCTATGCTGCCGTTGAAGTTGTCTGTCTACCCCAGCAAAGACAGATGTTCAGGGTGACCCTTCCAGACTACTTTCTGAATATACTTCTGTTTCACATATAACTACTATCATGCTGTAGGCCCCTCTTTGGCCTCCATGAGTATGTGCCCTTTGCATGGTCCACCTGTTAGGTGAGCTTTGTACTTCCCTTTCAGGGTTGTGTTTATAATAGTGCTTAGCTCCCTAAGCTGATCATGGTGGTAGGCCTTAATCAGGCCTCTTCCTAAGATTCAGCCTCAGGCTGGTTTGTGCTCCCCTTTATCAGGGTTCTCTAGCGCACAGCCTCCTCAGTGCATTAAATAAGCACTGGGTAGATCCTAGGATGAGCGGATTATCTCCCCTCGATATGAGGGTTCATAGCACTCAGCTGAGTTCTGCTCTCCAGGATGCCCGTCTCTACGCATGGGTTTGAGTTGGTTTCTGCCTCATTGCAGTCACTCTTACTTACTATCTTCTTGAAGAATGCATTTTAGAGGCTCTGTATTCAGAAAAGGTTGGCCTGTTCCTTAACAAGACCAGGTCGGCCTCCCTGGTGGCATTAGGGGTGACTTCGTTCCCCTCTAAGTGACTGGCCGAGGTTCCCTTTGGTTCCTTGGCCACATTCCCTTAAAGGGACCACTTTCTCTTCAGAAAAGCTGGTTCCAGACGCCTTAGCAGCTTCTGTAGGCCCTCTGAGGAAGGCCTTCTTGAAGTTCAGCTTGGGCTGTTGGCCAAAGGGAATGCTGTCACTGACAGCCTGGTGTGACCCGAGGGGGAGTTGCCAAGCAGTTCGCGAACTGCTTTTGGGCCTTTGTCTCAAGCCATATTTTTTGGCAGGCACTCTCCTCAAGCATGGCGGCGTGGGTATATCGTTCCACAAAGCGTTTACTGCAAACGCAGAGTGGAGTTCCCTGTTCTCAGGGAACTATGGTTACATACGTAACCTGAGACGTTATTGTTTTCATCTGCGCACTCTGTAGAGGTGAAGACAACACCTCCCATGATTCTGCTAAATCAAGGCGTCATCAAGTTACACCTTTGTTTTGAATAAGGGACCTCTAGTGGTCAAAAACTACATATTGTGCCTTTAATTGTGTTTTTAAAATCAATGCACTTTAAATGATGTGGTCTCCACCATCACAGCCGGACTAAGACTAGGTTTAGGGTTGGGGTGTTTCTTAGAGGTTGTTGGTTGATTTCAAAGTGAATAGAAAATGGCTATTAAAATAAAAGACATTTCATTTATTTTTTTTTATTTTTTTTTTTTTATTTATTCCCTTATTTAACCAGGGGAAGTCATATTGAGACTATAGTCTCTTTTTCAAATGATCCCTGGCCAAGAAAGGCAGCACATAAAAATGTATCAGCACCCCATAAGCCATACAACAACACCTAACAAGAACAAAAGTTAAATACAACAACAAACAAAATATAACACAATATCATAACCAGGACAGGCAGAAAACAAAACAGAACAGCAGCCTATATACAATCACACTTATAGCTGAAGGTTTCTGTGACATATAATTTAAAATCATTAAGAGATATAATAGTCCCTAGCTTCAACTGTTTTTGCAAAGCATTCCAGGTTGAAGGGGCATTGTAACGGAAGGCAGTTTTACCAAATTCAGATTTTACAGCAGGTATAGTAAAAAGAATGCTATTACTTGATCTGAGATTGTATCTATTGTTTTCTACCAAAGAGAAAACTAATAAGTAAGAAGGCAACAGTCCTATCACTGCCTTATAAATAAAAATAAGCCAGTGATGCTGTCTACGAATTGAGAGTGGAGGCCAACCTGATAAACTGTACAAAGTACAATGATGTGTAGAATATTCAGCATTAGTAACAAAGCGTAAAGCAGAATGGTAAATAGAATCTAGTGAACATAAAACGGACTTTGCTGCATGCATGTACAGAATATCTCCATAATCTATAACAGATAAAAATTTAGCAGCAACAAGTTCCTTTCTTACTTTTAAATTAAAACAAGCCTTATTTCAAATAATAAAAACCCAGTTTAACTCTCAGCTTTTTTACCAGGTTATCTACATGGGGTTTAAATGTGAGCTTTTCATCTAATAAAAAACCCAGATAATTATAACATGACACTCTTTCAATTTTCTGGTTATATAGAGTGATAATTTGAGGCAAATCCAGTAAATTGCTGGAGTGAGTAAATAACATAAATTTTGTCTTTTTAGAATTAAGTACCAATTTCAATTTAAGTAAATTGTTTTGTAGAACTGTGAAAGCATCCTGTAATTTCTTTAATGCCTCATATGGAGATCTTGCAGAACTATATATAATGGTATCATCCGCATAGAGATGTGCAGCTGCATCTACGTTTGTACAAATATAATTTATGTAGATTGTAAACAACAAAGGCCCTAATATGGAACCTTGAGGGACTCCAACTATTAGTTCTGTCTCCCCTGACATAATGCCTTCACAAGTGACATGCTGATATCTACTAGACAGGTAATTTGTAAACCATTCAATAACATTATCAGACATCCCAATTTTAGACAAACATTTCAACAATAAGGTGTGATCAACCGTATCAAAAGCTTTTGAGAGATCAATAAATAATGCTGCACAAGATTCTTTACTATCAATAGCACTAACAATATCATCAACTACCTTTGTGGCTGCTGTGATGGTGCTATACCCTTTCCTGAAACCTGATTGAGAAGGAGTAAGAATATTATTTACTATTAAAAAGTCCTTCAACTGATCACTAACCAATGACTCAAAAATGTTGGCCAATACTGAAAGTTTTGAGAGAGGACGATAATTGTCCATAATAGTTCGATCTCCATTTTTAAAAAGTGGTGTTACATGCGCTGTCTTCCAAGATCGAGGTATAATGTTTTGTTCTAAAGATAAATTTAAAATATAAGTTATTGGTTCAACAATAACATTAGCCACAAGTTTCAGGAGGAAAGGGTCAAGCCCATCAGGACCAGCTGATTTTTTACAATTTATATTTCGTAATGCAAATAAAACCTTATTTTTTTACAAAAATGTAGAAAGTGTAATATGTAGAAAAATTGTATGCATAGTCACAGTTTTCTTGTGAGATCAGGTTGTTGGTTTAGATATCCTGAGCTGTCCAGGGTTTAATAATTTTATAAGGGTTCAGTCATGTTCAGATGATCCAGTAATTATCAGTGAATAGCAAATCCAGTCATTCTGTGTGAGGAGGACTGTGTTATTCTTGGTGGAACCTTTGCTAACTCTGTAAGGTCAAATGCTTTGTAATGTCTTTGAGAGATTTCCAATTTCATTTTGTCCATATTAAAAATCCCATTTTTGGATTATATCTTTTTCAATATGTGATTTCAAGTTGACCATGTTCCAGGCATTTGAGAAAATCACCAAATTAATAGACGTGATGATATTCGCTAATGGGCAACATTGAATGTTTGAGGAACAGTTGATCTAGTCCATACACAACTTTACTTTTGGGAGTGCTAACTCTAATACATTATATGGCCAAACATATGTTGACAGAAATTAATAATGAATTGTTTTGACTATTCTAGCCATTTTTGTGAACACAAAAACTCATTTATTCTTGTGATGGCAGAGCTTTGAATGTTTTTTATATACAGATTTCATGCTCATATTTGTGCGTTGGTGCAGTTAAGAAATGAGACCCAGTTCTCCTATGCCCTAAAAGTATGTACTTATTTTGTGAAGATACATGCTTGTGTAGTAAGTGTGTTTGAGTGTGTAGCAAAATAGTCAAGGACAGGCAAGTTTCAGACATTCTACCCAAAACTGTATCTTGAAACAGGAAACAGGATTGAGTTTAGGTTTAGGGTTGAGGTTTGTCTTATGCTGGGTACAGACCACAAGATTATCGGGCTGATTTTGGGCCGATTTCTCCCTTTCGGACAATTCTAGGTAATGTCCCAATTATCTTGATGGTTCTACAGATTATTTTATCAGATTTTCCTGTGTTGTGAAGTGTATTAAAGTGTATTAAAAGTGACTGAATCTGCTCGGAAGAACGTCGGAGGCGCCCCGAAATCCTGATGTGTGGGGGGAACACCGAGGACAAACGCACGCACATTTGGAGATTATCACGTGAAACTAAACAATATCAAATCAGAAAGCGAGCTGACAGAAAAAATCTTTCAACAAATTTTCAAAAATCTTTTAGTGTGTACCCAGCATTAGAGGTTGTTGGTAGATTACAAAGTGAATAGAAAATAATTATAAGAGACATATAATGTAGAAAGTGTAATGTAGCAGGACAAAATTGTGTTTTTAGTTCTTTTCATCTGTGTTTTTAGTTCTGAACAGTGTTGGGCACGTTACTTAAAAAAATTAATTAGTTATAGTTACTAGTTACTTCTCACAAATAGTAACTGAGTTACATCATTATAAAAGTAATTAATTACCAGGGAAAGTAACTATTGCGTTACTTTAAAAAAATAAATAAAAAATGGCAATTAACTTGGATGCCCCCAATATTAAATGTCTGAAAATAAATTATTATTTGTTTAAGTAGGCCTATGTTATGTTTTAAATTCCTCTATTTGATTATGAAAAGTGAACAACATGAGTAAGATAGGATACATCATAAGATGTGCAATATATCGGGAGACATGGAGAGGGTCAGACAGGATTTTGACCACTTCATTAAGTTTTGTTTTGTAGAAAGCCTTTCTTTAAAGTGAATTTTGTTTTGTAAAAATTTTATCTTAATTTTAATCAATGTTTCATCAACCAATTACCTGGATTTAATAAATAAGAAGCAAATATAGCAGAAAATATAATCATGACATGGAGGTGCCGGCACGATCACTTGCACGTGAACTGGAGCACGTCTTACAGGCTAAATGAACAGAAACTCAGCGTATATGCTACTTGCCTCACAGACATGAGAAATATATCTATAGAAAGCTTGAAATGTCTAATTTTAAACAAAATAATTCAAAATGAAAAGAAATAAGCTACTCTCTTATTATTTAATCCGAATTAAATGTGCATTTTCTCTCTAAGCGCGTCCACGGAGATGATGAGAGTCAGCAATGTGAACTTCATCTTTGCAGCCGACACTGATTCAGAAAACATTAGTTTATTAATAAACAATTAAAAATGTCTCCTTGCTGTTTTTGTCACATTCATAATCATTACTTTTGCCGGTGCTTTATGTGTGCACTTGAGTGCTTTATAGCCTATATTACGTAAACGCTCATTATTATGGTTTATTCTCTCCAATATTTAAGAAATCAAATTAATATAAATGTGATTAACTAATGGCTTAAATGAACAACTACTAGTCGACTAGAAAAACTTATTTCACATATTTTCGATCCAGCATGTCACAAAGGGTATTCTGGTTTGAGCTTGTGCTCCGCTCGCATGCTCTGACACACACACACACACACACCCACACACACGGAGCATCGAACATTATTATCAGTTTAAAATTATATTTGTGTATGACTAACCTGTGCTATTTCTTTACAACAAATCGCTTTGCAGGTCTATCATCTCTAGTCACACACCAATCGTCATCAGTTAGCATGTGTCCCACCCCAACACACACCATAGAAAAAACTTTCCAGGTCCTATTTCTGAGAGAGAGCCTACTCGGATGAAAACCGCTTCAGTGAGCTCAATTACAGTAACGCGGCATTGTTTTGTCAGTAACGGCATTGTAACGGGGGAAAAGTAATTAGTTTGATTAGTCAAGTCAAGTCACCTTTATTTATATAGCGCTTTTTACAATGCAGATTGTGTCAAAGCAGCTTTACAGTAATAACTGGTATATAATTTTGGCTGCACAGCAGCTCTTAAAGAATGGTGTCAATGCAGGCAGATCAAAGCACTGTTGAATATCAAATGTCAAGTGTCCCCAAAGGTGACAGCAGCAAGGAACCCAAACTCCAACAGGTGACATCTGGTGGCAAACAGGTGGCAAATAGGTGTTAAAATGAAGAAAAAAACCTTTGGAGAAACCAGGCTTAGTTGGGGGGCCAGTTCTCCTCTGGCGAACAGTGCTTTGTTACGATTCAGGTAGCTATCATAAGTCCGATAGGATCGCAACATTCAAAGTATTTATTCCAGTTAAATCCAGGACCGTATTCATCACGCCGGTATGGACAGTTTGTTGAGGAGCTGTGCCACTGGTTGTTGTCGATGAGGCCTTCACAATGGATGATCAAGTTGACTCAAACTCTGCTGGTCCTCGATCTCACCTGGATATGGCCCGGGTCCGGTTGACTACGGTAAACCTCAGGATAAACAGAAATACTAATATTAGTGTAGATGCCATTCTTCTTCTGATGTAACGAGTACATCTGGTGTTATAGGAAGTGTTCCCGGTTCCGGCTGACCTAATTTATGCAGCCTAATAATCCTTTAATGGATTTGAAAATATAAATTGATAATGTGTTATGTGTATGCCAGGTTAAAGAGATGCGTTTTTAGTCTAGATGTAAACTGACAGAGTGTGTCTGCTTCCCGAACAATGCTAGGAAGATTGTTCCAGAGATTAGGTGCCAAATAGGAGAAGGATCTACCGCCTGCGGTTGATTTTGATATTCTAGGTATTATCAACTGGCCTGAATTCTGAGATCGCAATAGACATGAAGGACTATAATGCATTAAGAGCTCGCTCAGGTACTGGGGAGCTAAACCATTTAGTGCTTTGTAAGTAATTAGCAAGATTTTAAAATCTATACATTGTTTAACAGGAAGCCAATGCAGTGTTGACAGAACTGGGCTAATATAGTCATACTTCCTGGTTCTAGTAAGAACTCTAGCTGCTGCATTTTGTACGAGCTGTAGTATATTTATCAGGCGAGCAGAACAACCACCCAGTAGAGCGTTACAGTAATCTAGCCTTGAGGTCATGAATGCATGACCTGTTCTGCATTTTTCATTAAGAGCATTTCTTTCTAAAAAGGAACATAGTTGTGATGAAACTGCCTTTTCTACTATTTTTGACAGAAAAGGGAGATTTGAGATCAGCCTGTAATTGACTAATTCTCTAGGATCAAGTTGTGTTTTTTTTAATAAGAGGTTTAATAATAGCCAGCTTAAAAGTTTTTGGTACGTATCCTAATGATAAAGATGAATTAACGATATTAAGAAGAGGATCTATGACCTCTGGAAGCATCTCTTTCAATAGCTTAGTCGGTATAGGGTCTAACATACATGTTGTTGATTTTGATGATTTAACAAGTTTAGACAATTCTTCCTCTCCTAAAGCAGTAAATTAATTGAATTTTTCCTCAGGGACACTACAATGCACTGTCTGACGCTATACTGTAGTAGACGGTTGCATGGTTATAATTTTCTTTCTAATATTGTCAATCTTGCAATTAAAGAAGTTAATAAAGTCATTACTGCTGTGCTCTTTGGAAACATCAGAAGTTGAAGCTTTATTTCTTGTTAATTTAGCCACTGTATCAAATAAATACCTAGGGTTGTGCTTATTTTCTTCTAAAAGTTTTGAAAAATAGGCAGATCTAGCAGTTTTTAAGGCCTTTCTGTACTCAATCATTCTCTCTCTCCACAAAATGCGAAAAACTTCTAGTTTTGTTTTCTTCCAGCTGCGCTCCATTTTTCTGGCTGCTACCTTTAGGGCCCGAGTGTGCTCATTGTACCATGGTGTTGGATTAATTTCCTTAATCTTTTTTAAACGCAAAGGAGCAACTGAGTCTAATGTGCTGGAAAAGACAGAGGCAATAGTTTCTGTTGCAACATCGAGGTCTTCTAAGCTGTCCGGTATGCTAAGGCGATGAAACTGATCAGGAAGATTATTTATAAAGCGATCTTTAGTGGTAGAAATTATGGTTCTACCATATTTATGGCAGGGAGGCAGTTTAGCAGCCTTGACTAAATCTAGTATACACGAGACTAGATTATGATCTGAGATGTCGTCACTCTGCTGCAGAATTTCAATGGCATCAATGTCGATTCCATGTGACAATATTAGATCTAAAGTATGATTACGACAATGAGTGGGTCCTGACATGTGTTGTCTAACTCCAATATTTAAAATGAGTTTAGAATGTCTGTAAATGCCAATCCCAATGAGTCTTTTTTATTATCTACATGGATATTAAAATCACCAACAACAAGGACTTTATCTACAGCCAGTACTAACTCCGATAGAAAATCAGCAAATTCTTTGATAAAGTCTGTATGGTGTCCTGGTGGCCTGTATACAGTAGCCAGCACAAATGTCAACTTACATAGTGTTACATAAAGTACCATCACTTCGAAGGAATTATATTTGAAAGACTTTTGACTAATACTGTAAATATTACTATAAATTACAGCAACACCTCCCCCTTTGCCTTTCTGATGAGGATTTTGTCGATAATCGTAACCTTGAGGGCTAGACTCATTTAAAGTAATGTAATCGTCCGGGGTTTTTTTTGGATTACTTGTTACTGAAAAAAGTAACACCGTTAGTAACGCCGTTTATTTATAACGCCGTTATTCCCATCACTGGTTCTGAAAGGAAATATCATGAATCCTCCTCCAAAGGGGTTGTGGGCCATAGTTGCCATGTGCACAGTCTGCACTTCAGAATTCTTATCTCTGATATTATTCGGGGTTGATAGTATACAAATTTGGATACAGGGCCTGTGTTTCATGCCAGAATTTACTGCATGGTTTTCTCCAGGGGAAAGGCCACTTTCACCAGGCTACTTTCAATGAACTCTGAGGCATCATGTAGAGTTCTGTTTTTATATCACTTAATGAAATATACAGTTTTCCTTTTTTATTATAAATCACTATTATTCTGAGCACTAGCAGTACGACTATTTGTTTGCAAGCTGAACAGTTTTTTTTGTTTTTTTTGTTAGGCATATGGCCATTAAGTCTATTTTGCATTTATGCAGTATACTGAAGCCAAGCCTGAGTGTGCACGCCTGTCCTATTTAGATTCATTCATTAACTGGAATTTATTAACATACAAACATTTAGTTATTAGCTATTTGGGAAGGTCCATTTTATGCACAAATGACCCTGAATTGACTCATATTTACTTATTAATGCATCAGTGGACTGTTTCGTCGGCATGGAAATAGCATATCAGCTACATCTCTATTCAGATGGACCCGTGGCTCACTTCACAGTCTTGAAACCTCTTTGGGCTTGTCTTTCCTAAAGTGCTGCTGTCCCAGAGGAGTTTGGAAGTGCTCCGTGAGCTCTCCACGAGTGCAAATCCTTTCAGTCTGACTGACGGGCCGCAGTTATATACCAATTTGTCCCAAATCTCTGCTGGTCTCTTGAGCTCTCACATGCTGTGAAGTGCTGGACCATTTTAACCAGCTTAGGAGAGGTCGGTTCTTCAGGCACTTTGACCTATTTTTATGGGCAAAGTCAGACTGTACGGCCAGAGATGGGCAGTTCCTGTAAATTGTAAAAAATGTGAGATTGTTACATACATGTGGTCAGTTCCAAGAAGTCCCTTTTCTGTTTCACTCAGAAATACAAACACTTTTCTATAGATTTTAATAAATACATGAAAGTAAAAGGTACTGGCTGTATATTATGATATATTTCAGATGGGTGTGTATCCCATGCATTGGACTCTGAGTCATTAGTGGACATGTGTATATAATAATTGCTCAGTCAGCGCATTGCTGAAACCAGTGAATATTTCATATTTCGTGAAACACTATGCTGCAAGTTTCTGGTGAAAACTAAAAGTCATTTAGTGTGTCCAAAAATATTTCCTGTTTTTTGTTGAAGTGACTGTGGGTACATGTATTTTTTTTTTCTCCATGTAAAAAAAAAAAGAGAGTAATGGAATAAATATAAATGTCCTGTGCAACCCTTTTTTTTTATGATGCTGGGAAGAGTTTGTTGACGGCCGTAGTTGGCGAGGCATCAGATGTATGTGCTGGCTCAGGGAGATTTAAATTGGCAGGCAGAAAGAAAACCAGGCATTTTGTGTTTATTGCAAGTGCATGTGCCACAGTTCATGCTCATTAAAACAGCACTCAAGACTGCTAGGCCAATTGTTTATTATATTGAGATTTTTTGATTTAAGAGGGTATCTTTTAATTGAGAGCATTATTTGTATATACACAATATGAAATTTTGTGGTCATACAGTATGTAGCAAGAAAACTGTTGCAATTCTGAGCTCCTACCCTAACCTGTAAACTGTGTGTGTATATTCCAATCAAAATGTTTTGGAAAAATACAGATACAGATTTTTTCAAAGCAGCTTTACAGTGAGCAAAGTAATGATTTAATGATGCAAACAGAGTTCAATCCAGCTGTAAAGCAGCTCTAAAAAGAAAACAGTGTCATTGTTCAACGAAAGTCAGTTGATTCAGTTCCATTGTAAAGATCATCAATTATTAAATATGTTCAATTCGACTATAGTAATGTTGAGCATCAATTACTGGTGAGACATTTCCCAGATTACAAAGCTATAAAGTGTAAAAATGGCTTGGTTAGTAAAGACTGCTTTATATGGTTGAAAGTCAAACTGTGATCATTTGCTTTCATGGGTAGTTCTTATTTGATGAGAACTGCATTTGTAGCTCTTGTAAATATTCTTCACATATGCTAAATTCTATTAACTCTTTCCTCTTTTTTTTTTTTTTTTTTTTTTTTTTTTTTGCCANTTTTTTTTTTTTTTTTTCTTTTTTTTTGTTGCCAGCCACTTCCAGCATTTTTGATTATTTTCACAAAAATGTCATGGCCTCCAGAATATTTTATTGTATGAATATCTGAACATGCAATATATCAAAAGAAAGAACATAACTCTGCTTTTAAACAAAAACAATTTTAATCTAGCTTCATGCATTCTGACTTATTTACACTGTTAAAGAGTTGCATTCTCATGCTAAACATGGTCAAAGTTTCAAAACACGAGTTGGATGTATGACAGAGTATTTCTGTGCCAAATCCACTACTTTCGTTTTCAGTACAGGATTCGGAGAGTTTTTTTTCGAGTGTGTCCTGTATGACATCAAAAGAGAGCGGAATTCCTTGGATAGGCACTTCTCCCTGATAAGCGTGCGCACACATCACCCAGAGCAAGAGCACGCCCATCAACGCATTTCGTTAGGGATACGGAAGCCGAGAGATTTTTCAACAATGGCTGTGTCCCAATTCAGGGACTGCACCCTTTGAAGGCTGCATACATCATCAAGGCAGTCTCATTTAAGCAAAATAACCATTAGATTGCAACGTAAGTGTCACAGTTCCCTTGTCTCCCGGACTCCATTTCCCATAATCCTCCTGTTTCCTCACCTGCACTCACTTCCCTCGTCATCTCCCCATCAGCACTCAACACCTGCACCTGGACTACATCATCAGCACTCCATATACAGTGGGTACGGAAAGTATTCAGACCCCCTTAAATTTTTCACTCTTTGTTAAATTGCAGCCATTTGTTAAAATCATTTAAGTTCATTTTTTTCCTCATTAATGTACACACAGCACCCCATATTGACAGAAAAACACAGAATTGTTGACATTTTTGCAGATTTATTAAAAAAGAAAACCTGAAATATCACATGGTCCTAAGTATTCAGACCCTTTGCTCAGTATTTAGTAGAAGCACCCTTTTGATCTAATACAGCCATGAGTCTTTTTGGGAAAGATGCAACAGGTTTTTCACACCTGGATTTGGGGATCCTCTGCCATTCCTCCTTGCAGATCCTCTCCAGTTCTGTCAGGTTGGATGGTAAACGTTGGTGGACAGCCATTTTTAGGTCTCTCCAGAGATGCTCAATTGGGTTTAAGTCAGGGCTCTGGCTGGGCCATTCAAGAACAGTCACGGAGTTGTTGTGAAGCCACTGCTTCGTTATTTTAGCTGTGTGCTTAGGGTCATTGTCTTGTTGGAAGGTAAACCTTCGGCCCAGTCTGAGGTCCTGAGCACTCTGGAGAAGGTTTTCGTCCAGGATATCCCTGTACTTGGCCGCATTCATCTTTCGATTGCAACCAGTCGTCCTGTTCCTGCAGCTGAAAAACACCCCCACAGCATGATTCTGCCACCACCATGCTTCACTGTTGGGACTGTATTGGACAGGTGATGAGCAGTGCCTGGTTTTCTCCACACATACCGCTTAGAATTAAGGCCAAAAAGTTCTATCTTGGTCTTATCAGACCAGAGAATCTTATTTCTCACCATCTTGGCAAACTCCATGCGGGCTTTCATGTGTCTTGCACTGAGGAGAGGCTTCCGTCTGGCCACTCTGCCATAAAGCCCCAAATGGTGGAGGGCTGCAGTGATGGTTGACTTTCTACAACTTTCTCCCATCTCCCGACTACATCTCTGGAGCTCAGCCACAGTGATCTTTGGGTTCTTCTTTACCTCTCTCACCAAGGCTCTTCTCCCCCGATAGCTCAGTTTGGCCGGACGGCCAGCTCTAGGAAGGGTTCTGGTCGTCCCAAACGTCTTCCATTTAAGGATTATGGAGGCCACTGTGCTCTTAGGAACCTTAAGTGCAGCAGAAATTTTTTTGTAACCATGGCCAGATCTATGCCTTGCCACAATTCTGTCTCTGAGCTCTTCAAGGCAGTTCCTTTGACCTCATGATTCTCATTTGCTCTGACATGCACTGTGAGCTGTAAGGTCTTATATAGACAGGTGTGTGGCTTTCCTAATCAAGTCCAATCAGTATAATCAAACACAGCTGGACTCAAATGAAGGTGTAGAACCATCTCAAGGATGATCAGAAGAAATGGACATCAAAAGGTGTGATGAAGTTATGAAATGGCCATGAGGTTTTGTGCAAGGAGAGAGTTTGCTGCCAATACAGTAAATGTTCTCACTGTATCTCAATGTTGGGTTTCCATGTTTTATGGAGACATTCCATTAAAAAATGTCCCCACAAGGTCAGAATATACTGGTATTACTATACTGGTGGGGACATTTGGTCCCCATAACATAGGGAATACCATAACCACACACAAACACACACACACTTTAAACATAGTGGTTATAATCTAAGATAAATTGCTTATAATGTAAAATAAAAATTCATTAGCCTACTTTGGATTGTCCGTATCAGAAATGGCAAACAAAGAAACCATATCTATAGAATTTGAATCTATAGAAATCTATAGATGTACCAAATGATTAATTGATTAACCATTAAGATCATTTGGATTAAATAATAGACAAATGTATTAAACTGAACGAAAAGAGATGCAAATGAAAAGTAAGAGCTTTATGAAAGGCAGTTACTGTGAATGAAACATTTATATAGATGAAACACTTATTTTGTGTTGTGAAAAGGATACTTTGTAATTTTGTGTATTGTACTTACACAATTGAAAATATGCTGAAATGTTTGAAAAAAATGCACTTTTGATGATCTGTTGTGATATTAGTACTAAGAGTTTTGAAAATGTACCAATTGCTTGTGAAAATTGCACCAAAGCAATAAAAAAAAAAATGTATTACAATAGAGTGGAGCTCTATCTGTATTGTAATAGGATGTTAAGATGCTAGTCCGTGCTAACTAATTGAAGTATTTTCTCTGTAAACAGTAAACACTCATTGTAATGTCAAACAATGATATAGCCATTTTTGTTAATAGTTATGGCAAAAAAGTCTGTGTACACATCTGGCCTAAATGTTTATCTTATGTTTAGAGGTTTTCAGCTTCACTTGGAATTTTGTGTACCTACATAAAGTATAACAGTGACGCTGCTATCTCATCTTATAAATAATGCAAACTAAGGTGACACTTACCATAGAGAAACATCCTGCTCCAGTCAGTTTCTGGTTGATTGACTACTTCAGACGTTTTATCGTCAGACTCGGGCTCGAATTGATACAGTAAAATCGATGTCATCTTTTCTGTCCATACATTGTATACAATGTCTTGCAAATTGATAGCTGTCATTCAGTTATGGCAATGGGCGTTTCGTTTCCGGCACAAAGGATTGGGCCATCTAACCAATCAGAGCAGTGTAGGCTCACGGAAAGGAGGGGTTTAGAAAGACTGATTCTTCAAACTGCTTCTAACGAATCGTTTACGAATCATTGAGAACTGAGGTGAAATTAAATGTATATTATGAGAAAACGAAAGTGTTTTTTGACTTTGCATGCATGTAAACCTGTTGTAAGAGACTCCTAAAACAATATTTAGGAACCTTAAAAAAAGCATAATAGGGGCACTTTAAGACTTAATCTGATTATTATTAATAATGTTTCATTTATCTACCGAACATTGTTGTTTTCAATTTAAGCCAAATCAAGATTTACAGTGATAAGTGATTTTACCATTGTCAGTTTTACAGACTCCGCTTTGTGCTGTGGCCTATTGCCACAGCCTGTAAATAACACAAGCTTCAGCACAGACGAAAAAAAAAAAAAATGTTATTGTTAAATGTGTTGATTTGCAAAGCGTAATTTCAAATTGTATGACCTTCCATCATAAAAATACTGCCGTACCCTAGAAAAAAATGAATGTTGAATCAGTCTTTCATGCTTTCAGACTCTTTATTGAAGAGTGTGCCATACTCTGCCATTAAACTTTCATGACAGTTTAGTCAGGGAATATGAAACAGTTCAACTGCACTCAGCAGAAGATGGCATGGAGTCCACCCTATAAAGCCACATTTCTACACAATCCCAATGCAACAACACTGAGATGTTGAATAAAATAGTGATACAGCAAAGATGGCTTCCACAGAGATGAGATGCTAAATGTGTGCAATAACAACTAGAAAAAAAGGGGTGAAAAATGTGGAAATATTTAGTGTTTATTGTAAAAGCAACATGACAAGAAAAAAAAAATGTGGATGCATTTGAAAAGGTCAAAACAAATACTTGAACATGCATTTCCCATTTTCCCAGCAAGAAATAGAAAGGAAAGTGAACTGTTCCTTACAGAAGGGGAATGTTCTGATCTTCCTGTGGGTCAAATGTTCTGCACCATTTGGACACACGTGTAGGTGATGCCACCAGACTTTGTAATTTTCTGTGCTGAGTTCTCCTTGGGTTCTCCTTGGGTTATCTGCTTGATTCTTTATGACTTCTCTCAAGACCTGGTTGTGCCAGGCCTGTTGTGGATTCATTTTTATCTTTCCCTTTTCTACTGGATGCTGGAATGATTTCTTCAGGCAGTTTAAGCAGTTCTTTTGTACTTTTTTGTACTTTTTTGTACTTTCATCTTATTTTGATTCTTGATTGGGTCCCAGTATTCCAGTATTTTCTCCCAATTGTTCTTCCCACACATGCTCCAGTGAGCCCCCATAGTTCAGCTGGCTGGGCTTGATTTGGAAGCGGAGGGGAGATGCTCTCAAGAGTGCCCCACACATCCACAATTGCGTAAGCAGCTTTTCAAGGGCTATTTTCAGTTGCCGCACAAGCACGGGGCTTTGCGTAGGAGTTTCGGTTTAGTCTGCTCATAATGTTTCCTAAATGGAGACTACACAGTCATGCAATTTACCCACACTTTTCTTTAAAAGTCACAGTGTAGATGTACAGTAAACCGGAATGTCATGTACCTCCTTTCAACATTGCTGAAAAATGTTAGTATCAGTTTGACATGAAGATTTTAATATTTATGAAGACTTTTTTTCAAAAGTGCTTTTAGAGGCAGTTAGCAAGCAGTAAACATGATATCCTCTAAATCTGACATTTTTGTACATTTTCTTCTCATATCTTCTTAGCTGTCTGTGACTATCATTATTGCAATGAATTAGGCCTACTACTCTCAATGAATTAAATGATTAGAAGAGATCTAAATGAATCAAAAGTACAACAAAGATCCCTTTCATCTTCAAACGGAATGCATGAAAGAAATAAAATATATTTATTTATATATTTATACAACAGTTCTTTCTGGTTCTCGAATCTGATTGGCTGAAAGCCACTGCATGAAAAGTGGGATTTTCGTCCCCGTAAACGGCCGGAAATCTCCCTAATTTTCGACAGTTAATGACAATTTACAGCCTGTGAACATCGCGTTCGTCTGTGCCACATATTGACGGAAACGAACCATGACGTATGTGGAGCTCGCGGAGGCGCTAATGGCTCTAATTAGCATATGAATAGGCGCCTTGCTAGAGAATGGCTTGAATTTCCTCACTCAGTATTGGTTGAAACTACTACATTTAAACAAGAAAAATCGCTCGTGATTGGTTGGCAGATCTGTTACTATTGGTCACCCTGGGTCATTATAATTTTAAACCCCAAAATTATAATAATTATATAAATAATTATTTACAATTATTTAATTTTATATATTCATATTCATATGCTATTATGGTGTATATTCATGTCATTGTTATCCTATGGACTACACTATTATTACCATCAAGGACATAAATTTATTGAGGAAAGGAAAATTTGCCAGGGACGTGCTGTTTATTCAAAGAAAGAGCTTTATTAGCACAAACACACAACCATGTACAAAACGTAGATCTGCCCACACAACAAATGGGAAGCTCACGAGAAGCCCAAAATCCTACAGGACCATGAAATGTCTGTTTTCCGCTTCGGAGCTGTAGGTAACTAGCGGCATTCTGTCTGAATTCAGTCCATTTTGCAGACGTCTGTGGTGCGTTGCCCTGTAACTTGGAATCGCCTCTAATCTCGACTGCAGCGTGGCACAGAGCTCGGTGAGCTCCTGACTGCGAAAGGATGGAGGTCGCACAATCCATCCAGACACCCCGCCAACGATGCCGTCTTCCTCATCAGACATCAGGTCTATGGTAGAGCACTTCCAAAGGCCCACCTCATCCTCAAACTCTGTCTTGCTTCTAGCAGCTGTAAAAAACAACCAATAAAGACAATCAGTATTGCGCGATGCACTGCGTATGGACTCAACACATCTATTAATGCATCTGAAAAATAGTCACACTGACCAAAAACGGAGCTAATCTAATAAATCTTACCCTCTTTCTTCTCGCTCGACTCCGAGCTGAACGCTTCACAGCTTCCGCCTGCGATACAGGATCTGGATGTTTGTAAGTTACCTGAAGCTCCTGCGTACTCTTGTAATATGTCTTACAGGCAGCTGGAAAACAATTAAATGAGAGTGATATGAATAAAATACAACGTGTAAAAGAACTTAAACAATAAAAACAATAAAGGAGAAAATAATAGTAAAAGTTACTTACACTTGTGCTACTTAAAAAAAGCGTTGCTTTGTTTCACCAGTTGTATACATTGCGATGCGTAATAAAGCGCCTCGATTTCGCGGTGTTCGTTCCTGCGTTTTTGGAGCAGTTTTAAGGAAGTTTATCATGCTCTCACGTCACGCTCACAAACCACGCCCACGTTAACATAGGACACTAGTTTCAATGAATGTCAAACTTGTCAACGAAATTACATAAAGTATAAATATTTATTTTCAACAATAGTGTATCATATTGTGTCTGTAGTGTGCTCTCATGTTTTCTAAACACAAATTACAACAGACAGATTAAGCTAAAATTAGCAGTAGGCTACCTAAAGCAAACATGAATTGCAAAGTCCTTAATGTTTTTATTAACAAGTCTTGTTAATTTATATGTTGCTTACTATTGTTCATAATCAAATTATTTATTTTATGAGCGATTACATATATTAAGGGGAAAAAAACAGACACTTTGGCTTGTGTTTGTTCTAGGTGATTTTACTGATTTTGTTGATTTTATTTTCTGAGATCTCTTGCTTAGGTTTCAAGTACACTCTGTATCCTAAAACAACCATGTTTCATTCTAGATTCATGACTGATTTAAACTCAACATTTGCTTTGAATTAGGAATTATAAAAACTTGACTTTGCGCAGGCTTGTATCATACACTCTGCTCCAGAGTCATATCCATCAATAGACTGGAAGTAGCAGATGGATACCTGCAGACATTTCTCTCAAAATTAGTCGATTTTGAGAGAATTTGCATTTGTATAGCTCACAGCATTTTCATTTACATGTTAAAGCCTCCCCTGGAATTAGAGGAAGGGGGGTCATGGGGGGACAACTGCCAAGCAAGGCCCACGTCAATTTCTGACAATTCACGGCAGTTTTCGGTGTTGCCTGCAAATTGCCGTGTGCAGTCGTAAACTTGAACTTCCACGACAATCTACAGTGCCGCTTACTGACGAAAATCCCACTTTTCATGCAGTGAGCCGTGCGATATTCTAGTGATAACAGCACTCCTACCTTTTCACCGTTTGTATCACTCCGCTTGAAGCGCCTGTCATGGCGGTCGAGTAAATCCAGTGTAATTTTTGCGAAGATTACACTTGTTGTACAACGAACTGTAGTTTTAAGTAGTGATGGGCAGATCGAGGCTTCGCGAAACACTGAAGCAGTTGAAGCAAATGTGCCGTAATGTGTTGAGGCTTTGAAACAATCTGTCACCCGTCTCCACGGTGACCCCTAGTGTTCAGAACAGTGTAAATGCAACAAAACTCAGGCCATACATGCATTAAAAATCCCCTTTTACAAATGTATTGCAAAAGTTTTATTGAAAGTAAAATCAAGCAAATGCAATTAACTAATCATCTAATAAGATTAAATATATAGTGTCTGTATAATATGTGTTCTATTTTACAATTTTTTTAGACGTTTTCGAAAATACGAGATCCAAGCCGTCAGCGGCCGTTCAGGGGTCGTGTACCCGCCGACAACAGCTTCATCTCAGCCAGTGGTTCGGGGATTTGCCGCTGGCATGAGACTTAATTCATTTTGGGTAACGTACATACTGGCAATCTTTGGTCTTAATAATATGTTACTTGTTCCAGAGCAAGTAGAACTGTGCTATGTTAAATTTGATAATTTAATATTAAGGCGATTATATTGGCTTCAACTAGACGGGACATATCAGACGAACAGGGCAGAGTAACGAAATACAAGTAACGACGTTACGTATTTAAAATACAAAATTTGAGTAACTGTATTTCGTTACAGTTACATTTTAAATAGATGGTAATCAAATTACAGTTGCATTCAAAAAGTATTTTAGATTACCAAAGTGATTACTTTGAATTTTAATGTAATTTATTTCATTTAATAGGCTATTAACGTAAGCTGTTTGAGGATTTTTAACCAACGAGCCAATTGTTGATGATTCTACATCTGTTAAATTTTTTTTTTTTTAAACGCGTGCAGCCTGTTCAGATATTAGCAACCTGCAGAGTGCAGACATGCAATCGCACGCAAAAAATGGACGGGAAAACAGGGCATAATGCATTTCTCTAGTGGATATTCAAAGACAGTTTTACTTATAAACATGAAAAAGGACATACAGTATAGTGCAATGCAACCTATATCTGCAACAAAACTTATATCAGCTTCAGGATTCAACATCTAATCTGAAAAAACATCTTGAGGTAGGCCTAAGCTGTTCTTGTACTTTGAAAATGTTATTTTCCTTATTTACTTCTTATTTTCCTATTTACTCGTACGTTGAGCTTTGTGTGGTTATCATTAGCCTAATATTTATAAGAATTTATTAAGTTTTTGAAAAATAACACAAATCCTCATAGAATTAACATCCAATTAATCATGCGTTAAATAATGTTTTATAAAGCCAGTTTCTTGGTGTACTTTAGAGACAAACTTTAAATCTTAATTCATTCCAAATGTTTAGGTAACGTTATATGGCGCGTAGGTGAGTTCATGATCAAAAATAGAGATGCAGTAGTCCACAGGTCATAAATCCAAAGGTTTTTTAGTTTTATTTGGTCTATCTTTATTCCGGGCTTGCAACAAACTGCTTTGTAATAATTTCCCAAAATTTCAGGAAATATTTACTAAGCCTGTCAGCAGGACGTTAACACAGGCACTCGCTGAATACGGACACAAAGAGGAGACGCGCCAGCAGAGAAAATACTGCACCATGCACAAGCTCACTGTTCACGAAAACTAGTAAGAATAATACAAATATTAAATTGGGGTTGATATGAATGTATCTCTGAAGGGAACTGTCTTCAGAAAAGTTTTGATGACTTGCACCTTGAAAACCAGGGAGCATCGATGCTCACTATGCTCCCTTAACGGAAGTTCTGAAGCGTGAAACTTGAATCACGTGAGCCAACTCACTACACATAACGACGCACGATAGATGCTTTTAAAAATACAAACCATTATTTTATTATATTTCAGCATAAACATACATCGCTAGACAGGTAATGAACATAATCTAGCTAACATTTATAATTTATTTACGGCTGAAATGTTGCACGTATGTAACAAACAAATAATTTATCATAATGTACTTTAAATAACATTACAAGTAATGTCAGAAAATATCAGTTCTGTTGTTGTTCGTAAATACCAGAAGTGATGTTGTACAATGAGGACGTTGTCACGTCGCCGGAAATAGAGTCATAAGTGTCCCAATGTGTAGTGAACCAGCATCTTTTACTGTCCTTACCAGTGGCCTAATTCGTGTACACGATATACTGATTCACGAGCTCGGGAGCTAGGGAACTGATTAAGAGACACCCCTGGACTTTGGGAGGTCCTTATTTTTGTTAAACCCACAGATGATGGACTTGTCTAAATTACCCATTTTCTATCGGAATCTATTCAAATTCAAATCTATTCAAATTCTAATCTACATGACACTACAACCTCTTTACATTGGTTTCTCCAAGAACCTCTGATTTATGGATCACGAATGGAACTATCAAATGAGGGGATTCTCTCTTCTGTCAACCTGATACTTCTTAACGCTTGAGTTTTAACATTTGGGCATCTGTTTAAACTGACTGGACTGGCCTTTGAGAATGTTGATGCTGTCACCAGTTGTCTGGTGTAAAGTCGAAACGTATAGTAGGCTAATTGCTTGAAAAATGGAAGTCTGCTCTTGTACCTGAAGAAGTTAAATTGTTAAGAGAATACTCAGAAGGATTAATTACCCCAAATTGTAATGATCCATTCCCTGATTTGTGTTTGTTGACTGATTTTAATGAGTGTGATGGTGTGTTTATACAAAACAGTATTTTGATTTTAAAGGGACCCAATTTTGTATCTGGAAAAAGTGTGTATAAAAGTTGTGTTAAGTCTTTGAATAAGAAGTTTTTATATAATAGGGTTGATACTCCTTGGCGTGCTGTCCTTCGTTTAGGAGAGAATGTTAAACTGGAATGGAGAGCCTTGTATAAGTCACCTTTGTCAAAGAAAGTAGAAGACTTACAATGGAGAATCCTTCATGGCGCTATCGCTGTGAATGCTCTTGTTTCAGTTATAAACCCAGGTATCAGTGATGAATGTCCTTTTTGTCTCCAGAGGGAAACTGTTTATCATGCCTTTGCTTTTTGTAATAGGCTTAATTCACTTTTTCAAGTTCTAGGGGGTTTATTTAATCGATTTGATGAGATCTTTTCATTGGAAGTGTTTATTTGTGGTTTTAAATATACTCGGAAACATCAATTCTGTTGCCAATTGTTAAATTTCCTTTTAGGCCAAGCGAAAATGGCAATTTATGATTGAACAGAATTTAAATGGTAATCTACAAACTGTGTTTTTTAATCCTAGGGTTCTGGTTGACTTTCGGTATTATAAAGCTATGGGAGATCTTATGCGTTTTGAAATGATTTGGTGTTCCAAAGGGGCTCTGTGTGAAATTAGTGATGGGAATTTAGAGTTTATAATTTTTTAATTAATCTTTGTGTGTTTATTTTGTTTTGTTTTTAAAATGATTTTTGTGTATATAAAGAAGGAATTGATTGTATTATGTTGTTGAAAATTGTAATAAAGGTGTATTAAAATTCTCTCTCGCTCTCTCTCTCTCTTTCTCTCTAATACTGTACAAAATACAACGAGTTTCAATGGAGGTACTCAATGTTCAAAGTGACGTTTTAGAATTAGTAACTGAGGCTTGGTCCAACTGTCAACTTAAGATTTGAATCTGTGGCGGAAGGAAGTAGTGCTGCACAAAAGAGGGTTTTAAAGACACTTCATTGTTATTTCTTATTTATTTACACACTCGTGCCGTCGAACTGTTGTATAAACGCAATATCACACTCGTAGCCATGCGATATTGCTGTATATCAGCACGCTGTGATACCTGCAGCCGAATCACAGCCGTGCTGATATACAGCCATATCGCACGGCTACTCGTGTGATATTGCTCATATATATATATATATATATATAAATATATATATATAATATAATATAAACCAAAATTTATTCAGACACCTTGAACATTTCATTCGTTAATACAGTTTATTCACAATAGTTTAAAAAAATAGTAATAAAATATGACAAGATCTCAGAGTTAACCTTTGTGGTAGCACTTTATTTTACAGTACGTGTACTTTCCTAGTACATATATAGTAATTATGTTGTACATACAGGTAAAAGAGTGGTAACACAAGGTACTTACCTGACATGTATGTACATGGAAACTAATAAGAAACACTGCTGTACTTTCCAATGATACATACATGGTAATTACTTTGTACCTATAGACAAGTGTTGGGTAATAACAGGTGCTTACTTATAGTGTCCGTATATGGTAACTAACAGACACATTACTGTACTTACTAATAGTACGTACATGGTAACTATGTTGTACTCACAGACAAGTGTGCGTAGTAACAGGCACTTATGTGTGGTAACTAGTAAGACACATTACTGTACTTACTAGTGGTATATACATGGTAACTACTTTGTACCTATAGAAAAGTGTTGGGTAATAGCAGGCACTTACTTATAGTGTCCGTATATGGTAACTAACAGACACATTACTGTACTTACTAATGGTATGTACATGGTAAATATTTTGTACTTACAGACAAGTGTGGGTAATAACAGGCACTTATTTATGGTAACTTGTAAGACACATTACTGTACTTACTAATTGTGTTAAAATGCTTAAGCTTATTATTACAAAGGTTAAAGAGCTGGTAATTCCTATGTAATGCTTATGTACAAAGGTGCACTTTATTTTACAGTCCTATTTCCATGTACTTACTATGAACATACTAGTGAATATACCAGTTAGTTAATGTGTAAGTTACACCTGGTAAGAGCATAACTTTCAAGACACAAAACGTTTTTGTACGTTTAGAAAGGTGCTAAAACGTGCAATATTGACGTATTTATGGCACTAAAACATAAAAATACTTATGTTTTTAGAGCAAAAAAAAAATATTTACGAATCTTTCATGTCATAAAGACATATGTATAATTTCCCTGTTATCGTTTTCTAGATAAATGTAAGATCCCTAAACCCCATCCTGAACCAAAACATACCCATTTTATACATAATGGACAGAAATGTGTAGGAAAAATATAACATTAAAACGATATTTTGAGCCACTAATCCTACTCCTACCTTTAAACCTAAGTTACCCATAAACATTTATTAAAACTCTGTACTGTTTTAAATAAAAGAATGACAGACAAAGAAGCGTAATCACAACAATTTATTTATTGCGAAAATGTCGTACCAAAAGTACTTCAAATGATGATGAGTTGCAGTCGCAGTCCTCTCTGGCGGTAAATAATAGTTTTTTACAGAGCAGAATATGATGAATCCGGCTTCTCTACGTGAAGGCGCGCACTTATTCAAATGTCAATCCACTGAAACACGGCATGTCGCAATCTGTGACGAAGCAGGTGAGAGCCAATGAGCGTTTGATATCAGTGCCGTAAACCATGTCGTAACGCTTCTCGAGGGTGGCGCTACTTTCAAATTTAAATTATAACGAGCGCGAGCTTTGACTGTGATGGTCGCTGCTGCTGAGAATGAAGATGAAGATTGATGGATAAAGGGCTGAATTTGGATCTGTTCCTTAAAAACATATGGATTCTAAAGATATGGAGTACAGCAAACAAATAAAATGGGTGTGATTTGTGAATATATGTTGTGTTTTGATGTATCTTATGGTTGTATTGTCAGTCGCTGCATAGAAGAAAACGCCTTCTGTCTCACAGCAAACAAACTAAATATTACACATTTTTGTTTTTGTGTGTATGAAAACGTAAGTAAATGTACGTGTGGTAGAAGCATATTTTATGTAAAAATACATACGTATTCTCATGAGATCACGGTAATTCCTATGTAATGTTTATGTACAAGGGTTCACTTTATTTTACAGTCCTATTTCCATGTACTTACTATGAACATACTAGTGAATATACCAGTTAGTTAATGTGTAAGATACACCTGGTAAGAGCTGGTAATTCCTATGTAATGTTTATGTACAAGGATGCATTTTACAATCCTATTTCCATGTACTTACTCTGAACATACTAGTGAATATACCAGTTAGTTAATGCGTAATTTACACATTAGACACAGTACAGTAATGTGTCTTGCTAGTTACCACACATAAGTGCCTGTTATTACCCACACTTGTCTGTAAGTACTACATAGTTACTGTGTATATACAATTAGAAAGTACAGTAATGTGTCTTACAAGTTACCATAAATAAGTGCCTGTTATTACCCACACTTGTCTGTAAGTACAAAATATTTACCATGTACATACCATTAGTAAGTACAGTAATGTGTCTGTTAGTTACCATATACAGACACTATAAGTAAGCACCTGTTATTACCCAACACTTGTTTATAGGTACAAAGTAATTACCATGTATGTATCATTGGAAAGTACAGCAGTGTTTCTTATTAGTTTCCATGTACATACATGTCAGGTAAGTACCATGTGTTACCACTCTTTTACCTGTATGTACAAAATAATTACTATATATGTACCAGGAAAGTACACGTACTGTAAAATAAAGTGCTACCAACTTGGTCAGAAAAAAATATGTCAGATAACACTTAAGCAAAACATGGTCAGGTCAAAGTGTCTGAATAATTTTTGGTTCCAAATTTTTATCAATTTTACTGGTAGTCCACTGTTTGAAGAATTTTTGGGTATAATATGTCACAGTTTACTTTATTTTGCTATCCTCACTTACATACATGAACTATAGTGTCCTGCACCCACTAGTAAAAATATAACAAAAATGTCTGAATAATTATATATATATATATATATATACAATAGAGAGAGAGAGAAAGGGTCTTGAGTGTAACACTCATGAATTAGTAAGAAATAGCACACAGAAGAATGTGGTTGTTCACTATTAGCTGATAAATAACTGCTAATTTTTTTTTAGGGATGCACCGATACCATTTTTTCAAAGCCGATTCGATCCAATACCCAAAATACTGAATGTTGGCCAATCCCAATCTGATACCAGTGCTGTTTTTTTGTTTTTGTTTTTGTTTTTTTCCTTGATCATTGTAGACTATATAGTGAATTAGCTAAAAAGAAAAATGAATAATTAATCATAACTAGTTATAATTAATTATAAATATTTGGATTTATAACTTTATGTAATAAAATGAATATTACAATCAATTAACCTGTTTGGCCATTGAACACTCAGTTAATTTCCAGGTTATGGGAAATAACATTCTTATTGTACAGTACTACTCAGAGCATGTAGTCAGAATCTGCATGATTAGGGACTCCAGTATATGAGCATGAAACACGAACAACTTTACGTGTGACATGAACAAGACTTAATTAACTAGACTAAACACTTAAACTCTAACATTCACACACATACATGCATTGCATACAGTTTACCAAGAGAAAGAGAGAGATGAAGCAGAATACAGGGAAGCAAGAAGTTACAGCATTGTTTGAAATTTAGCAGAATCAACAGCCTTGAGCAAACCATCAGTTTAGTTCTAACATGCCCTTCTTTTAAAGGGGTAAGGATACTTAATGTATCAAATATTGAGACTAAGTTTGATACTTGCATATCTCACCAATTTGGATCAAACTGTCCTGATGCAATTTGTGGAGGCTCCCGTTGATCTTTGCTGATGTTGTCTTGATGAAAGAGAACCAGTTGGATTCAGAGGAATTTTGGTGAATGGAATGTCTAGGCCGGAGCCTGGCACAAGCTTGGAGTTCCTTAGCAGCTTCTAGCATAGCATAATTTTTCACATCAGCATTTTTCAGTAAAGGAAAAGAGAGGCCGTGATCTTGTAATCAGTGATTTTAAAGTGTGAAGATGCCACACCCTCTTGAGGTGACTGAACCAATAAGTAGTTGTTCCTTTGGAGGGAACTTATACAACTCATTGTGCTCTAGCAAGATATTAGCATAAGACATTGAATGAATGATTTTAAAGTGTGAAGATTGGATTGGATGCATTAGAGAAGAACCTTCTAGATTCGTATAATACTAGTGTGTCATAGAGTTAGCAACATGTAACATAAATTACCAAATAGGAAACGAAAGTTGTGCTGCTTCCCAATTCGCCTAATTATACTACGCCCTAAAAGTATGTACTCTTTTTGTGAACAAAAAGTACATACTTTTGAGTGTGTAGCAAAAGAGTAGACAAGCTTTGGGACATACTATCAAGTCATACAATTGTGTCTTTGCACTCTGTCGCATCCTGTCACCGTAAACTGGCCTGTCAATCATCTTACATCCTCCACATTTCATTTAGCTAATTTCCTACCGTATCGGAGAGAAATGCAGTACCACGTTGATGTGTAGTCGCTGGTCTTTCATGTGGAGAACTCTCCTCATATTAAAGGTGCTACAGAGGATCTTTTCGTCGACTGAGAAACCAAAGACTGTTAGTGAGTTTTCGAAATGAGCGCACACGTAAGAACAACCCCCCTCCTTCACAGCTCATTTTGAGGGAACGCCTCCCAAAACTCGTGCACGAGTATTGGAACATGAGTGTTTGTTTACAACCGGCATTCGCTGTGTCGTGTTAGTGGATTTATTATGTCGGACTCACCGCAGGTAACTCATAATCTGCAGTTGATACTCCTGACAAAAACATTGCATGCGGCGCCTGTGGAGTGTGGAAAGTTACTGGAGCGTGCACGTCTCTCACAAGGAACTTAATGGCAGTGATTGACAAGCCAGAGGGCCAATCCGCGCATGTCTCTCACAAGGAACGTAATGGCAGTGATTGACAAGCCAGAGGGCCAATCGTTTATGCGATGATCGCGTAAACGATTGGCTGATGTTTTTATGGCCCTACCTCGTGCACAGATGATGTATATTAATATTATTCCTTTCAGTGCACCTAATAAATAGTCTTGTATCAGTTAGTAAAGACAGTTTCAAGTAATATTGCAAAAATGTATAAAACAAAACATCCTCTGTAGCACCTTTAATGCATAATGATGCATTTAAAAGTTAATGGCCAATCGGATCTTTATAAAAGTCCACATTGGTATTGCAGATGAAATATAAGACAGATAATATTAAATAAATATTTTCTATCAGGTTAAACTGATTATTAGTCACTCAGACCTCACCGTCGGTCACGCATATCCGCCATGTTTTGTTGTTTTTTAACACCTTTTACCGTGTTTGTAGTTCTGTACTGAATCCTCATCCAAAGCGCAATGGGTTGTGGGCAATATTAGCCTTTATAGTGTGCACAGATCCACACTTCGAAAATCTAATGGAAATAGTACACCATCCTTTTGGCATACTCTTTTCAACATACTATGCTTTGGGACACACTTATTTTAATCTCACATACTATTTAGGATGGATAGTATGGACATTGGGACGCAGGGAAGGAGTCCATCAATACCAAACCTATGTGATTTTAGTTAACCATAATATGCATCTCTGAAACATTAATACCAAAAGAGAGAATTAATACATAAGCCAAACCCTATAAAAGGAAAATCATGAGAGGGGAAAATTGGATACACGTTTATACATTTCTCGTGCGGTTATATATAGTATATATAGGATTAAAAGGGTTTATATGTCCTTCTCAGAAAGAATTAAGTCAGAGTCACAAGTCTGCAAATTCTTTCTGATCATAAAAGTTCTTATCAGTTTTCCTGTGTCCTGTAACAGGACACATACGAAGCTAACACAGAGGCAGAACTATAGTTCTGCCTCTGTGTTAGCTTCGTTTGGGATGCTATTTTTGCAGTTTTAGGGGGATGGGTTCACAGAACTTTGAGAGAGTGAGTTCCTGGATTATTCATTAAATATAATGAATAGTTGTGTGTCCAGACACTACAACTATCTATACCTCTGTGTGTGTGGAACTGATGATCAATCGTTTGTGTTAAACAAAATCCATTAAATACTAGGGACGTCGCTAGACCTATTTTACAGAGGCTTTAGAGCCCCTAAAATATTTATTATCCTTGAAATAAATCAAAATATCAGTCAATTTATTTTCTCTGTGATTTAGTTTTTGTCAACCATTCCATTCCACTTCTTACTGAGATACACTGGCCATAAAATGTAGTAAAATATAGAGGCTGCAGAATGCGCTACACCAGATGTGTCATTTTGTACTCAAGGCAGAAGTATGATCCTTCTAAAAGAGGCTTCAACCCCCTATCAATGAATCTCTAGTGATGTCCTGTCACAAACTGGTTGTTGTGAACACACGACGAAGAAGATTAGATTCAAAAGTCCTTAATCAATAATCCACACAACATAAAGAAAGCAGGCAATGTAACAACCGCTATACACTGATATGAGACCGGACAAGAGTAAGCAAATGTAATTAAACATGCACAGATGAACTGAATGATGAATCAAATCCATAACCAAAGGAAATAACTATGACACAGACAGGCAGGGAAAAAGCAAAGACAGAAAACAAACTCAAACAGAACATAACTGTGACATGTCCCTGCTAAATACACACTACTTGATTAGAGAAAAACAACAAATAAATAAAAGTGACGTGACGTAAGCCAAGTATGATGTCCCATACTCGGAAATCTTAAAAATATTGTACACTAAAGAATAAAATTTAAACGTTTAACAAAAAAATCATGGGGAAAAAAAAAAGTCAATGTAAGTGTAGTGCTAAATATGGTAAAATGTTGATAAAAAAAACAAATTACAATTTGTATTCTTATAAAATACATTCATGAAAAACAATTTGTAGAAAAAATACTATAAAATTAAAAGACATTTTGATTTTGTTTGAATGCTGAATGGAGAATGACTGACAGCTGCAGTGGAGGGAAGAGTTTATGTGAACTTTATTTAATGTGACAATGTAAATATTTGTCTGCTCCTCACATTAAGCTATCGAATGGCTTCAGAAGACTTGGAATATAGTGCACAAAAAATTCTGGTGCTCTGTAATGTTTTTTTTTTTTTTTGCCTTTTTCCTTTTTCCTTTTGTGGAGTTTAACAATAAAAACCGAGTACACACAGTATCTGATTTGGATCTGTCCTACTCATCGGTACCTGATACCTGATCCCTGATCCGTCAAAAGGCATGCAGTGTTTCTTTACAAAGTGACATGGACAACTACTGGCCTGGCAGCATAATGTGTTTTTAGGTAGTCTCGCTCATCCATGTGAACGGGGATCGTTTTAACAATGGTGTTGTCTGTATGCAAAAAATGCAAAATAAAAATGTTTCCGTTTTTAGTACATCGTTGCCATGTAAACTTACCCTTAGACCCCGGTGAGACACCTAGTTTGAAAAAGTTGTGGATCTTTAATCGCACTGCTGGTCAGTGTCATCACTGTTACCATATAAACACAAATTACATTGAACTGAAGTATATATCATGTCAGCCTTAGTAACTCCAAACTAGACTAGATTTGTATGGTGCAGTGACTCTTGGTGGGCCTCATTTTCTGTTTTGAACTGAAGTTCATGGAAAAAGTCAAGTATGCATAGTGTTTAATGGATCAAGCCAACATTTCTCATTGCATAATGTAAAAAATTAAGTTCATAATTCACCAACTTAATATATAAGAAACAAATTTGCCCTGTATTGTATTATTGCCAACTGCTTTAATGTCGGATTTGTGAGTTTATAAAGTTGTGTATTTATAAAGTAATATAAGACCATTAATCTCTCTACTGGTAAGATGCACTATATGGACAAAATTAGTAGGATGCACTGCTAAATTATTGAATTCATGTGTTTCAATCAGACCCATTGGCACAGATGTATAAAAAAAAATCATGCATGCATTTACAAACATTTGTTAAAAAAAAAGGGTCATTCTGAAGAGCTTAGTGAACTCAAGTGTGGTACTGTTATAGGAGGCCACAGTTCATGAAATTTCGTCTCTGCTTGATATTCCATGGTCAACTGTAAGTGGTATTATTTGAAAGTGGAAGCGTTTAACAACAGCAGTAACTCAGCCATAAAGCAGAAAACCACATGAAGTCTAGGGCTGCCCCCTAATAGTCGACTAAACGTTAGTCAATGAGAAGAGGCTTAGTTGACAAAAATTTTATTAGTCGGTTAGTCGCAGAAAAAAGCTCCACAGGAAGTGGCGAAGTCACTCATACCATGAGGGACAGATCGTTAATAGCTGATCCTTGTGGTAATTACAGTATGTCGGGCAGGAAATCCATCATGCATTTGTGGTAATAGCGCCAAGACTCTGGAATAGCTTACCCATGTATGTCAGGGATGCTGACTCTGTAGATGTTTTTAAAATACAACTTAAGACACACTTGTTTGCCATGGTGTATCCTTCTTGTTGATAATTTTCATTATTATTATTATTTTTTTTTAATTATTATTAATGTATTATTATTGTATTAATTTGTTTTTATACTGAGATGATGTGATTGGTCAACATGTGTTTTTTTAATAGTGCTATACAAATAAAATTGACATTGAAAAGTCATTTTTATTTATATAGCGCTTTTTACAATAAAGATTGTTTCAAAGCAGCTTTACAGTGATAACAGGAAAATAATGCAACAAAGTTTGTTTTGGGTGCACAGCAGCTCTAGAAGAAAATAGTGTCATAGTCCAGCTTAAGTAAGTTCAGTATTGATTCATTTCCATTGTAAAAATCAATAGTTATTAATTTAGTTCAATTATTTATACAGCAGCTCTGGAGAAAACAGTGATGTCATTGTCCAGCTCAGTTCAGTTCTCATACAATGGTGTCAATGTCAGTGTCAGATCAGTAATATTGTTAAAGGGGACATCGGATGCCGATTTTCCACAAGTTAGTATGATTCTTTAGGGTCTTCATGAAAAGTCTATAAAATTTCTGAATGGTTGTGTAAAAAAACACCCTTTTTACCAGCTAGCTGTTTCGGTTCATGTCCCTTTAAATGATAATGAGCTACTGTTCACCCCACCCCTATCTTCCGTGTAAACACTATTTGGCAGATATTGCATTGAATTCACCATTCTTATTTATGCAGTTATGCTCAAAAACTATTAAAATACATTTGAAAATTACTTGTTAGTCATTAACTAACACCTTTATAAACCTTATTGTAGTGTTACCATGTTATCTTTACATAAAATGTACTCAGTTTGTAATAAAACAATCACTTTAATGCATTGTTCATTATAAACGTGCAGTTATGAATTATAGTGAGAAGGTTCTAAATAGAAATGACGACATATATGTTTGTTCGACTGTATTATATTGATAATGAACAAGCTGCGATGTCACATTTGCAGTGCTTTGTTGTGTGTGCGTGAGGCGCCGGCGCGATCAAACAGCAATCTTTGCAAGGGACTTGCCTCATCGTCAGAGCAACGGTTCGTGGCCTCGTCAGATTACATCAGAGTTTGTTGGAAAATCGTACCACACTGCTCAGACATTCCACGAGCCAACAAACGCCCATTAAACATGTTCAGTCAGGTGAGGACAAACTACAGGGGTGTCACATGCGGATCACACTAGCTGCATCTCATTTCGGAGGCTGCGTCCTGATCCAACAAACTCCAACAGAGGTGTTGGTGTTTATCTGTGCGGTGTGAACTGCCTTTAACTTTAGCCACATTTGTTGTGGAACTTGCTAACTAACTAGCACATTATTAGGAAAGGCGATTTGCAAAGATTCATAAAAAATCTATAAGGTTACTCACGTCTTCTGGAGGTACTGATCCATCCTTCAGGAACTTTTTAACAAAACAAACTTTTTAGCGCAGACATAAACACATATAGGTAGATCCGGGGGCGTTTTCCCTTCAAAAACAAAATGAATCCACTGCATCTTCAGCGGCTCAGATGTCGGGAGTAAATGATGACTGTTATGTTCATTCTTATATCCAACAACAAAATGCCTCAGTCACTTAGGAGACAGTCTTGTCTACACCTGCGCGGCGTCGAAAAAATGGCGGACTGTCTGTTTACAGCTCACTCAGGGCGGGTCTAAGCTACAACGGCAGTGACCGTCAAGAGTCGTGGGAGGGGCCTGTGCAAAATGACGTCACTTTGCCATGACTTTGAGAATGGCTTGATCTGACAAAGTGCTTATGATTTGTGGGGATTAAAAAAAAACCAGATATTAAGCTCAAAAATATGTTTATTTACTACTAAATTAAGGTAACATTAAATAATAGAATGAAAACAATTAAAGGAAATCACAATATTTTTGTGTCCATCAGAAACGTCAGTGTGTAAGGCAGAGTGCATGGTTGGAAGTGTAATACAATTGTTGGAGCATAAATGCAGAAAACAAATCAAACAAAACATAAAGTCCAAAACCAAACGAAGTCCAAAAGCCAAAGTTCCAAAGTCCCCAAAGTTCCTCCTTGGCTCAACTGGAGATCTCTTTTTAAAAGGAGCGCCTGAAGCACTGGTCACAGGTGTATCCAATAGACTGCTAATTTGTGGGAACAGGTACCAAACAGCAATACCCAAAACCAACGATGGGGAGGGGTCATCACACCCCTCCCCATAAGACAGGGACTTCCACAATGTTTCCTGTAACAAAACATCAAAACACAAGGCAGTCAAACAGTAAGCGATACCTGATTCAGGACCAAAGACAGCTCCTAAAAATTTCCAAAAGGAACCACAAGTTAAATCCAGAAGATTATACAGCTTCTGGAGCGCGTGACAGTGCATCAGCTACCACATTTTCTGAACCACGGACATGTGGAATGTCCAGGAAGAAGGACTGCAAAAACAGAGACCACCGGACCAACCTCTGATTCGGACACTGCAAAGAATTTAAAAAGGTTAAAGGGGTGGTTAAATGCGATTTCACTTTTATAACTTCAGTTAGTGTGTAATGTTGCTGCTTGAGCATAAACAGTATCTGCAAAGTTACAGCGCTGAAAGTTGAATGCAAACGGAGATATTGTCTTTTAAAGTTATGGCAGTTTAATGCCTACAAAAACGACCGGTTTGGACTACAACAAGCTTCTTCCCGGGTTGGTGACATCATAAACCCTGCAAAACACTTCCCCCACGAACACGTAACAAAGTGGGCGCGGCCATGTCGCGCAGCATGTGGAAGCAGAAGAGTTGTGTACACCGGACGCGAGCGGCGTGACGTGATATTTTCTATACTGGATGCGGCGCTGAAGACAGCTTCCAGAATCTACACGAGTTCAATGCTGGATGGCTATTACTGAATGCACAAACGCTATTACTGAAAGATGAAGCAGTTCCCACTTTAAAAGCAGAAGCTGCTGTTTATTGGCTTCAAAATGTAAGTACATTTTACTGTTTGTACATGTCTTTTAAACCTATAGTTCTGTTGCTATTTTTTGGTTGCATCAAGGACATATACAAAGAGCAACTTGTTTTTGCTTCGCTAGCCAGTTAGCTAAATTCTACAAACACCAACAAACTTCTTTGTTCATAGACAAACAGTTGTTCATGCTATAAATTAAAAGCTACCTTTACAAAAATGCGACTACTCAGTAATGTATTCGGCTACAGTAAAGCTTTAATTATGATAAAACTGTATATTGAAAGCTATCAAACAGCAGTGATAGCATATCTAAACACTTTGACACAAATACAAAATGAAATACCATTCATAAACGTCCTTTAAAAAGCCGCAATTGCAGCTTGACCCTCTTCATCTGGGTCTGATTCGGGCTCAATTTGATACAGCAATATAGGCGCTATTATTTACATTTTCACTGAAGCAACGAATGGTAAGGGGCGTGGCGTTTCCGGACGCTTCAGCGAATCACAATAAAAAATCTTTTTCGACTACAGAGTAATTACGCTGGTACGAATTAAACTTTCTCGAAAAGAAACTAACGGGATGATCTACTCCATCAACATCAGACTGCTGAAGGACAGCTCCAGTGCCCACGTTACTGGCATCGACGTGCAACGTGAAAGTTCTCTCAAAACACGGAGCCGCAAGCACAGGCGCTGAACACAGCAAAGACTTCACATTTTGTAAAGCTAATTCACAATCGGAAGACCAAACAAACTTCGTCTTACCCCTCAACAAATCAGTGAGTAGTGCCACTACTGTAGAAAAGTTACGACAGAACGATCGATAGTATCCGACCAACGCTAAAAACCTCATGAGTTCTTTCTTTGTTGTTGGAGAAGGAAAGTTCTGAATGGCTTGCACTTTAGCCTGAATCGGCCGCACTTCGCCATTCCCCACCATCTTACCGAGATATGTCACAGTTGCCTTTGCAAAATCGCATTTGGCTAAGTTCACTGTAAGCTGCGCATCAGACAAACGTTTCAACACCGAATGAAGGCGCTTTAAGTAAGTCCCCCAACTGTCACTAAAAACAACCAAATCGTCTAAATAGATGGCACAACCCTCAAGACCTGAAATTACTCGGTTCATGAGGCGTTGAAAAGTCGCTGGAGCATTTCGCAGGCCAAAACTCATGACCCGGTAACAATATAGCCCTGATGGAGTAACAAAAGATGAGATTTCTTGTGCCCTCTTGGTTAAGGGCACTTGCCAGTAACCTTTCAGCAAGTCAAACTTACTGACAAACTTAGCCGACCCAACCTGGCCTATGCAGTCTTTGACACGGGGCAAAGGAAAACAATCTGGTTTCGTTAAACTATTAACTTTACGAAAGTCTGTACAAAATCTCACAGTACCGTCTGACTTTCCAACTAAAATACATGGAGAAGCCCAATCCGAGAACGAAGGAACTGCAATATTGTGATCCTGCATACACTCGATTTCCTTTCTCATCACCTCTCGTTTCTCAGGTGCAAAACGATAAAAACATTGTTAACAGGTTTCGCGTCCCCCACATCAATATCATGTTCCACCCAATCAGTACGAGAAGGCATGTCACCAAATAATTCAGGAAAACTACGCAACAAATCACATAACTCCTGGCATCTTACTGGAGATAAATGACAGAGAATAAACTCTAAGTTCTGCAAAGACTCTGAATTATTCAATCGACCACGGAACACGGAATCATCAGGCGAAATGGTCTCCTCTTCCTCACCCACTAAACTCACATTACTCCCATCGATGGAAACGGCTGAAAGTGCCGGATGCAAAGATGCCACATTTTCCCCAGGGTTAGCCTCATTTTCATAATAAGGTTTTAAAACATTTACATGGCACCGTTTTAACTGATTTTTTCCGTGATGGCATTGCAACGTCATAATTTTCATCAGTCAGTTTACGCTGTACAACAAATGGGCCATCAAATTTAGCTTCAAAAGAAGAACATACCATAGGCCTTAACACCAAAACTTGATCGCCTGGTTCAAAAACTCGATGCTCAACCATACGATCATACAGTCGCTTCATGTTTTTCTGATGTTTTTCGAGATTTACTTTTGCTAGTTCTCTAGCCTGAATCAGTTTGTTTTTAAACCCCAAAATGTATGACGCCAAGTTTTTAGGAGGCTCTGGAGCTTTACCAAACTCCTGAAATACAGACAAAAGTCCACAAATTTTATGGCCAAAGACCAAGTCATTAGGGCTAAAACCCATACTTTCGTGCACTACTTCTTGTGCTGCTAACATCATCCATGGTAAACCCTCTTCCCAATCTCTATCCAGCTGCACACAGTACGCACGGAGGAGTGACTTTAACGACTGATGAAATCTCTCCAACGCGCCTTGACTTTGTGTATGATACGCAATAGATTGATTATGCTTAATGTGCAGCTGTTTAACACTTGCTGGAAGAGATGAGAAGTTAGGTTTGAACCCTGATCACTTTGGAGGATTTTTGGAATTCCAAAGACCGATATAAATTGGGTTAAAGCTTTCACAATATAACGAGACGTAATGGTACGCAGTGGATATGCCGCAGGAAAGCATGTGTTCAAACACATCACTGAGAACAAATAAGTGCTACATGACTTCGAACGAGGAAGTGGCCCTACACAATCGACAATGCGATGTTCAAAAGCTTCACCAGTGGCTGCAATTGGTTTCAAAGGAGCAGGTTTCAATACCTGGTTCGGCTTACTCGTTAATTGGCAGGTTTTACATGTCTTAATGTAAACAGAGATGTCTCGTTTTAAGCGTGGCCAAAAACGATGTCGCAACAAACTATCGTAAGTCTTACGCACTCCCTGGTGACCTGATTGATCATGCGCAATTTCGATCATCATTTGTCGAAACTTAGTTGGAACCACTACTTGGAAAACAGGATCCCCAACGAAATCGTTGTGAGGAATCCACTTCCTCAACAACACTCCATTGTGAACAAAATATCCACGGGCAACGTTAGACTCTTCTGCTGGAAGAACAGCACTCTGGAAGAGTTCATCCACAGACGAGTCACTTCGCTGTTCTTTTCCTAATTCCTCTGCAGAAACAGGAAAAGACAAAGCAGACAGATCAGGCAAAAACAAATTAGTACAAATTTTATCAGATTGGCTCTCTTTTTGATCACACAATTCCTGATTTGCACGTTTCATTGCACGAGTCACTACACATACTGTGTCCTGACACAAAGAAGTCAGTTCAGTTTCGATTTTATTTTAATTTGATTTTATAATTTTTTTAACTGCCTATTTTGGGGCATAATTAAAAATCTGCCGATTCAGGCTGCTGCCCCTTTAAATCCGCGCACTCCCCGCCCCCGAGCTTGCGACTGCCTTAAACAGCATAAACAAAGTTCACACAGCTAATATAACCCTCAAAATGGATCTTTACAAAATGTTCATCATGCATGCTGCATGCATGCATCGGATCATGTGAGTATCGTATTTATTTGGATGTTTACATTTGATTCTGAATAAGTTTGAGGCTGTGCTCCGTGGCTAAAGCTAACAGTACACACTGTTGGAGAGATTTATAAAGAATGAAGTTGTGTTTATGAATTATACAGACTGCAAGTGTTTAAAAATGAAAATTTTCCTTGCTTGCTTGCTTACCTGCACAACGTCTGATGATTCAGCTGTGCTGCTCCAGACGTTAATTCTGCCTTGTCTAATGCCTTGAACATGGGCTGGCATATACAAATATTGGGAGCGTACATATTAATGATCCTGACTGTTACGTCACAGTCGGTGTTATGTTGAGATTCACCTGTTCTTCAGAGGTCTATTAAACAAATGAGATTTACATAAGAAGGAGGAAACAATGGTGTTTGAGACTCACTGTATGTAATTTCCATGTACTGAACTCTTGTTATTCAACTATGCCAAGGTAAATTCAATTTCCCATTCTACGGCACCTTTAAATAATAGAATGAAAACAATTAAAGGAAATCACAATATTTCTGTGTCCATCAGTAACGTCAGTGTGTAAGGCAGAGTGCATGGTTGGAAGTGTAATACAATGTTGGAGCATAAATGCAGAAAACAAATCAAACAAAACATAATGTCCAAAACCAAACAAAGTCCAAAAGCCAAAGTTCCAAAGTCCCCAAAGTTCCTCCTTGGCTCAACTGGAGATCTCTTTTTAAAAGGAGCGCCTGAAGCACTGGTCACAGGTGTATCCAATGGACTGCTAATTTGTGGGAACAGGTACCAAACAGCAATACCCAAAACCAACAGCAGAGGTCGTCACAATGTTTTAACCAACAGGTAAAAACGTGACATTCAGAGGGAAGTGTCCTATGAGACACAATGCTCTTCTGTATGTTGTACTGTATCAAAATAGGCCTACCTTCTGATGTTCATATTTCGTTTTGTAACTGGAAAAAAGAGGAAGAGAAGATTGGTTCATGTGCGCTTTATCTGCAACTTACACTGAGGTGCTGCAGAATCTGTCACGATCCGTTTTAAAGAGCGACATCTATTGTTTGAATTTTGTTATAAAATCGACTGAATTTGAAAGTTGACACGTTTTTTGGGATTAAAACTAACAATACACAAAGATTATTGTGATTACTGGATATGTTCTGATATACAGTAAGCCTAAAACAGAGCACAGCAATATAAAGAAGCAAAGTCATATGCATATGATTTAATATGAAGCGTCCATAATGGTCACGTCCGTAACGCTTATTATGGTTGTTCAGAGCAAAGTAGTGAGATGATTTGTTGATCCTAATAAGAATAAACATAATTTAGCTTTGTATATAAAGTTTCAAGTTATTTGTACTTATAATTGTTATATGACATAAACTTAATCTTTAAAACGTTACAGACGTGACCGAATACCTCTTAATTATAGCCTTTATAAATTTACCAGGCAGTGCTGTTATTACAAAACAAATGTATTTATTTTTCAGGCATGCCTCCATCTCTCAGCACAATGCTTACTGTTAAAATACAGTTTAAAAAAGGGGGTCTTTGATCCCTTTTTTGAAAGCATGAAATATGGTTGGTTGAAAATTTTATTTAAGCATTGTTGGTTTCCTCATATGTTGTGGATAAACAAGGCAATTTTCTTAAAATTTATGTTAGAGCACATTAATACAGTATATAACAGACCTAAATGGACAACTTAAAAAGGATTTTTTTCTTTTGGTAAAAACTTTTCTTTTTTCATGGTAAGGATGACCTTTGCATGGAATTGCCTTATGTAAATATTATTTGTAAATACTCTAAGGGAAGTAGGGAGTGTGACGCCATTTCTTTTTGCATATATCTTTATTCTATGTTTTTGGATTAAGGGAGTTGGGAAAGTTGCTTTGTAATTTTCTTTTAATGTTTTTTTGTTTGTTTTAGGGAATTTAGAGGGTACTTAAATTAGTTATTTTTGTTTGTTATTTTGGCCTTGTCCACTCCTGAATTTAATCCCTTTGTTTATGATTTTCATTATATTGTGTTAATAAATTTACCTTTGTTGAAAATTTATCTTCGAGTGAGCACACATTCATTTATGTTACGGCTGGCCCTAGACGGTCGTAACAGTTGTCACATTGGAGCACGCTGGATACACTTAGATACTCTTAAATAACACATGTTCCAGAGAGCATTTCAACTGATGCAGAAACACTGGAAGCTGTGTATCACTGGACAAGGAGACTACTTCAAAGGGGATAGTGGCCAAAATTAAATCAGGTATATTTTAGCTTTTTATAGTCACAGTCTCAATACTTTGATTTCACCTCAATTATTTTTCAAATCTACACTGGCCATGCGCCAGAATTTAGGCACAGTGCCGAAAAACTTAAGCCCTGTAATAAATCTTGGTAACACTTTATTTTAGGGTCTTTTAACTAGTTGCTTATTAGCATGCATATTACTAGAATATTGGCTGTTTATTAGTAATTATTAAGCACATAATAATGCCTTAAGGCCCCGATATATTTCAAACGAAGTTCTTTTTCATTCTTCGTTTAGGGGTAAAATGAAGTTCGAAATATGTGACCAGTGATATACTGTTAACGAACATCTGACGCCGCCCACACTGCTGAGAGTGGCGTTTAGATGAATATGTAAATATGTGCCGTGCACTCTCTTCTCAGTAACAAAATAAACACAACAAAAATGAGAAAACGGCAAGCATTTTTATAGAAAGCATAAGAAAAGCGTGGGGATGTTAGCATGAGCTCTGCAAATTAGCACTCCAGTCATGTTTATTTATATAGCACTTTATTCAATAGATTGCTTAAAAATCAAGCAGCTTTACAGTATCAAACATGAAAAACAATGTCAGTGCCTCATTTTATCAGAAGCACAACTTCATTTTGTATAAAACAGCTATTCAGTGTGTTCATGTTTTCACCCGCGGAGATCTTACCTTAACGAACTCAAACACACGAAATGAGTTAGAGAAGCGTTCCAGTCGTAGTTAATAGTGAATACATGTTCCCTATACCAAAGTGTTACCTAAATCTTAACAAAAGAATATACCTTGCACAGTTAAGCAAGGTGTGCTGGGTAGGGTCTCTCGCTGGATATCAGCAGCTGTGGCAGAGGGCTAGGGAATAAAACACGTATAAACATTACAAAATATATTACCAATTACACAACAAATACCAATTACACATCTATTATTATTTTAATATTCCATACAGTCTGGCAGGCAGCCATATATAATTTGAAACAAAGAAAATGGTCCATTCAACACTGTTTAAACACTGAATAAAAAAAATGGATAATGTTTTTAATATATGTATGCTATGCCATCTAAAACAGTAAAAGGATGTTAGCCAGTCAACGGATTAACAACTCCCTATAGCGGTTCAGACTGTCTATGGAATATTAGAATAATTTGGAATAGATAGTCTATGTGGAGACTATATTACCAACACAATGGTGTTGCATGAGCAATTTACAAAATAACTATTGGAAGAGAGAACGAGCCAGAGTAAGTGTGTGTGTGTGTGTACACTATACTCGCATCAGCCTTATGAAAGATGCCATTCTCCTTAAAGTGGGAAAGTAGGCATAGGATAATGCAGATGGCCTTGCTGCCATTCTCTTCTTGATAGGCATCCAAGACTTCTCCCACACCTGTTGTCTTGTGTTGTTCAAAGTACTCGATTATGGTCTTGCTTCTTTGCTCAATGGCTGCTGGCAGCTTCTCCAGGATGGAAATACTAGTCAGCTCACTGAAGTGAGAGAACAGGCCCTTCAGGGAAAACAGAAATGGCCAGTTGTCCTTGATTTTGGATATGCTGAGTGGAGGATCAGCATTGAGATCACGGCACTGGAGCATGTAAGTATTTTCATGCCATCTGTGGAGCCCTCCTCTCTCTGCTCCTGCCATTCCAACTTGGGCATGAAGCTGCAGCATTTCCCTTTTCATCTCTTGCAAGCTTTCTTCGGTCTCCCCAGCAGGGAGTTCTTCGTGTTGCCACCGCTCACAACCACACTGGTTCATGGGACCTAAATAATACACTTTCTGATGTTAAATCTATTAGCATTGGTGCCCCTCAGGGTTGCGTTTGCTCTCCCATTTTGTTTACTTTGTATACAAATGACTGCTCTAGTAGAAATAAGAGTAATTATATTATTAAATACTCCGATGACACTGTAATTTTAAGTCAGGAAAAGATCAGGATATATCAGGTTATCAGTCTGAAATAGAGAATTTCGTGCAGTGGTGTAATGTAAATCATCTTATTATAAATGTCTCAAAAACTAAGGAAATTATAGTGGACCCCAAAGGATTAGGTGATTACAGTCCAGTAATCATTCATGATCACACCATCGAACAGGTGGGATACCTACAAGTATCTAGGCGTGGTCGTTGACTCTTCATTTACGTGGAAAGTCCACATTAACTATCTCTGCTCTAAGTTCCAGCAACGACTGTATTTTTTAAGAAGACTTAGGTTGTTTGGTGTAAATCAGAGTATTATGCAATTATTTTATCAAGCAGTCTTAGGTAGTTTATTAAATTATGGGATGCAAGCGTGGTATGGCAATCTTTCAGTTCAATTAAAAATACTCCTGGAATAAGGCCTTTTTGTTGGAGCCGTGCCATGGTGTTATTTCTAATTAAATGCTTGATTCTAGTTTTGAGTTGCTGTATAAGAGAAGCTGCAGCTACATTATTATTACCATCCACAACTCCAAAGCATTGGGGGTACTTCCGAACTATATCATTGGCAACCTGCACACAAATCCCTCTTTTTGTTTTTGCATTGTGCTCTCTCATCTGATCAACAAGACTTCTGACCATTGCTCTTCTCACTGCTGGATTTGGTCTAGTTGAATTTGCGATAGCTGACTGTACCTCTGATGGCATCTTCTCCCAGTTTATTTTAAAATTTACAGGCCATGATGTGTGTGCTGATGGCAGAAGTCGTCCTCTGGCATTGAATGTTCTGGGTGTACCTGGGTAACATAGGGTTGAGGAGGTTTGTGGACTTCCCAGAGGAGACAGGGCTGAGGTGGGATCTGGACATCCCAGGGGAAATGGGGCTGAAGAGGGACCTGTAAAAAATATTTTGATCATTAGAACCTTATGATCCAGACACACTAATATTGTATTTCAACACCCACTAAGGTATTTTCTACTTGAATCAATAACATTTATATTCATTTTTTTTATTTATTTAAACATTTTTAGTGCCGCTAGTCTGAACTTGCAGGAGAAAGTGAAATCTATAGTAGAATGGTAGCTACATTATGCTATTTCTAGCTAGAAAAAGCTCACAAAACAAGTGAAAAGTATTTAAAAGACAACCCTAAATAATAAATTGGGGCAGTCGTGGCCTAATGGATAGAGAGTCGGACTTGTAACCCAAAGGTCATGGTCAATACCACGACTGAGGTGAGACCCTTGAGCAAGGCACCGTACCCCCAACTGCTCCCCGGGCGCCGCAGCAATAGCTGCCCACTGCTCCGGGTGTGTGTTCACGGTGTGTGTGTGTTCACTGCTGTGTGTGTGCACTTGGATGGGTTAAATGCAGAGCACAAATTCCGAGTATGGGTCACCATACTTGGCCACATGTCACTTCACTTCACTTCACTTCACTAAATAAAAAAATTTAATTAAATTAGAATAGAGAGAATATCTGGACTTTACTCTTTGGTCAATAAACATGTCCCTTTCCTACAATATATCATTGAATAGGTAACATAACTTACTTTAAGCAGTAACCACTTGTCTTTTGTTTTCCACCTTTTGTTCTTTAAGTGTAACTGAATCTCAATCTACTGGGAGATATTAACAGAACCATTACCTTTTGGTGTAAAGGCACAAATGAGCCTTCTGCACTGGATTGGATGGAGGTAGATCATAAGATCATCTTCCTTCAAATAGCAGAGGTCCTTCCTTCTCTGCACACCAAGGCTCTCCAGGCCTGTCATCAAGGATGCCAAGGTATTTGGGGGGAGCCCTGGAAGAGCAGCCAGGACAGCCTTGCTGATCTCCTCTGATGCAAACTGCTCTTGGGCTGGCCCTAATATGCAATAGACCCCAATGTCGCTCAACTTCACAAACAAATATTTTTCTGAGATGAAGGACACAGAGCCATGGTGAACAATGACCAGCTCTATCTTGCCAACCTCCAATTCTTCTTCAGTTTTCCCCAACAAGATATATATGCCCTTTTTGTATGAAGTGTCCTTCACTGTCACCGCATGAGATGCTACTGTATCTTTAAAATTCCAAATTCAAACCAACAACAGCCTCTTTGATTTTGTCACTGTAGTCATTTACGTAGAATGCTGTGCCCTTATCAAATAACACACTCGGCTGGAACATTTCGCCTGCACTCAAACAGGCTTGGAAGAGCTAGTGTCGCTCGGCAACTGTCTTGCAGATGTTTTTGAAATTGTGCAACTTTCTAGCACATCTCTTGAAGAAAGAGTGCTTACTCTCAAACTTGAGAGTCCAAAGGCGAATTAGGGGGCCAAATGCGGTAATGAGCTGTGGATAATGAAGAAGATAGTGGTGTTTGGGCTTCAGGGGCTGATCAGGAAAGAGCTGCCTTCGAAAGTATATGTAGTCCTCAATGAGTATTTTAAAATAAGCGACCTGATCCGTTGTGATTGCTGGTGCACAAATGAGTTCTACAATTTCTCTAAGCTGCAGCACAAGTTGCCAAACAGCATTGAAATACCAGTTCTGGGATGCATGTCCATGTTTATTGCTACCTGGTGAAACATCAGCTGGTTTGTCGTGGGCATCATTCCCCTGATACTTAAACTGATCTATGCACCTGTTGAGATGTAGATAACTGAAATGTTTATCCTTAACTAAATAACCATTAAACAAAGCAAGGTCACTCGAAACAATGTCTTCAAGCAGGTCATGCCCAAGACACGGGGGCAGCCCAGGCTGGCAAACATGAAAGAAGGATAGTTGGTTAAAAGGAGAATCTGACTTAATGCCACACTCTGAATTTCTGCCACTGGTGCCTAATTCCTGCAGATGATTCTGATAGGACTGTTCTGTTCGTGTGTTGCCACACAATAATGGAGAGTTCTGAAAAGTAGCTCTTTCTACATCACAATATCTGCAGAAGTAATGGCTCTTACTGAAGTTCTCAACAAAACCGCTGATACTGTGAGACCCTAAATTTTCACCTAAGATAACACACAGTCGACCTTTGACAACTTGCCCATCACCTATCACAATACCAGTCTCCTCAAGAGCTTTCAGGTCTTTTATAAGAGGCTCAAATACCTTGTCTATCCCAAAATATTTAAAGGCCTGCACGTTGCACAAGAGAACAAGTTGCATTTGATCTGTGGTGGATCTGTTATGAGGCAAAATCTGTCAGAGTTAGATAAACTGCTGCAGTCTTATGTTTTTTTCTTGAAGAGCCAAGTGGATTGACAACTTAGAATGCATCCTGTAAGACTGATGCCAGAGTGCCTGGACCAAGAAAGGGCTACTCTTTAAGAAAACAAAGGAAATTAACATTTGAACTCTCTCTTGCAAAATTAGCATCCCCATCCGAGACTCAATCACACTGAGTCAATCACACCTCAGCATTGCCTTAATCTACATTTCCCTTCCTTCACCCCCTCTTCCCCCATCTCTTCTCTCTACATGCAGAGATGACCTGAAATTCACCCAACATCTATATGGTTTAATGTGAACAATTATCACAGAATGCTATACATGTTTGGTATCGTTTGAAGTGTCTCAGTGCAACTGGTACAATGGTCTCGTCTACATGGAAGTAAACCAAAGGTATTAAAGGTTTTAAGAGTTTAGAGATACTTTGGTTGCAACTGTGGGTGTGCCCCTTTCCCAGGGTCTTTCATCCAAACCACCTCCTGTTCCACAGCAAGGTGCGAGCTCCCTGGGTCTGTGATCCTAGTCAAAGCAAATTCTGTTAGTAACGGACTAAAGTCCAGTTTTGAGTGGAGCATAGGGCACACCAACTGTGATTTTAGAGCTCCGACTAACGCTTGGCATTAGTTCAAGTGTACTTAGACTGTAAAGGCTAAAAAGGGAATTTCCGTTTAGGACAACAAAATGTTGATCGACCAACCTAAATAGGGTGAGCCTTACCTCTGTTTAATGTAATATTACTCTAGCTAAGTGTACATGGGAAACCATGGCATAACCAAACCAAAGCTACTATCAGAGAAGTATTATTGTTCGGCTTTTCTGTAGTAGTGGTTGTGACCTCTGACTAGAGATTGTGTTACTTTAATTCAAGTGTGTACAGATCTATGGGGACTAAACAAAATACTTTTAGATAGCGCAAGCATGAAAGCGGCCTTCTAAACAGTATAGTCAATTACCTCTGTCTAGTGACCAAGACTGGCGAGTTTGTGATCGTGGGCCCGCATAATTAATGAATGGCCAGTGCGAGGACCCTGTGCGACTCTGAGAACCGAATGACAGTACAATAAAAGTAAAGAGTTAAATAGAATATTCAAATCTAGAGCTTAATTATTATACAAATGACCAATAATCAATTGACATTCTAAACTAAATTCGAGGTCATAATAACATGGAGTCAGATAAAAGATTACTTGGAATTAAACTAATTTGCCACGCTGAAAAGACCAAATGCGCAAGAAACCTTCCCCGTCCTGTGGGAAACCGCGTTGGGCCGACTGGGCGGGCCTTACAATCCTGATAGAGTATCAGACCAAGCGAGGATGGCTCCATTTTAAGTAAAGGGCTGCTCTGAGCTCCCTTCCCATTATTAATGTCCTGGAAAAGACCCTCTGATGATGATTGGGAACATGTTTCTGCATACTGTTCTTGAATAGTGAAAGTGTAGCCAATGTTTCTTGAACAGGTACATACTGGGCAAACAATTCCCTACCTTTATAAGAACAGAGGTACAGGCTCAACATAATTATAATATTTTTTAAAAGTGGTCTTTATTTTCTGGTCTGTGCTCAAAGGCCCACTGTTACAGGCAGTGAGGAGGTCTTCTTTTCTGAGTTCCACCATAATGTTATTGATTGTGGCCTCTGGGACTCCAAGAACAGTTAGTTTGTCACTTAAGTTAAGCAAATTTGTCAGACTGATATCATGGACATCTTGGACATATAATAATATGCTGTATTGTAGTAGCAGGCAACAGTATAGTTTAGCCTGAAGTTTAAGATAGAAGAGTGTGATATTTTGCAGAAAAAGGGATTCATCAACAGCAAGAGTCTCTTCTGGCTCATCATCAGAATGATCAGAGCGTGCACACTGAGGAAAATATTCAGTGGCAACGCACCTTTCTATATTAGAGGGATCTACATGCACAACACTCTCATTTTTGTGTGTCCTAGAAATATGAGATGCAAAACTCGACACAACAGTGAACTTACTATCACAAACTCTAAATGAGCATCGAACTTGTAATCCTTCTTGCAAGTGTGACCTCAAATGACAAGCTAAAGATGAAGATTCACACCTTACAGCACAAAAGTCACATTGTATAGGAGAATCACAAAATGGTAGCTGACTATTCCTCAAAGGCCAATCTGCTTTGTGGTCTCTGTACATGTGAGCTTTAAGAGCAGTAATTTTAAAGTATGTTCTTGGGTATTCTGGCACACCACACTGATATACGTGATTAGCGCTACTATTATGCAGCTTATTGTGCTGAATAAACTTAAGCACTGTATCAAAAACACTTCCACACGTGCTAAACTTGCAATGAAACATTTTCAGAAAAGAGACCAAGAGAGATGAAATAGAAGAGGTGGATCCACACTGTTCCTATGCAGAGGCTGCTAAGAGCACATGGCTGGCTAACTTAGCTGGCTAGCTAACAAAGATCACGTGGTGGTCAGAAATGGTTATAGAACACCAAAAGATTATTTATGTATTTACATATGCTGTACAATTGATGAATGGCAGGCCAACCCACCAGGGAGGACGGATAGTTAAGTTTATCCATTTGCTAACTTAGCTAATTTTAATACTACTGATAATTTGCCGCCTTCTCCAAAGACAAGGAGAGCAGTGAAAGCCTTTCAACAGAATCCAGGCTCAGAACCCTCTCAGAAAAAAATATTTAATAACGATGCTGTTTGGTTTAAATTGTGCACGCGCAATTTATTTTAGATTCAGACAGCTAACATGACACATGCTCTGCTCTTCCACCCTGGTTCGCCAAGCACAATAATAACCTGAGCTTAGGAAGCTGACCAGGCTAATGCTTATTTTTACAGTCTATGGGCTAAAGGCTTGTGCACACAAGGACGAATATCGCGCTCAATTATCGCCGATGTTTAACACCTCGTGACTAAACAAAGGCCGCCAATGTGAGTATGCACAAAGACGCGCAAAACGGCAGGCGTAAAAGCGTCATTTTTAAACAAACGCCTCAGGTTCATTTTTTTGGTTTGACGTGCCGCATTAAAAACTGGCCTACCAATGAGATTGGCGCTTTTGTTCACATGCCTAGAGCTGCTGAAGTTACAGTAAAACATGACTTGGTGGCGCTCAAGCACAAAACGGTCTTGCCGAGCACACATTGATAAGAAGAATACGATGAAGAAGACCCCTACAAACTATGGGTGCTTTGCCAGTTCTCTGCCAGAGCAGAGCATGTGTCATGTAAGCTGTCTGAATCTAAAATAAATTGCGCGTGCACAATTTAAACCAAACAGCATCGTTATTAAATATTTTTTTCTGAGAGGGTTCTGAGCCTGGATTCTGTTGAAAGGCGTTCACTGCTCTCCTTGTCTTTGGAGAAGGTGGCAAATTATCAGTAGTATTAAAATTAGCTAAGTTAGCAAATGGATAAACTTAACCATCCATCCTCCCTTGTGGGTTGCCCTGCCATTCATCAATTGTACAGCATATGTAAATACATAAATAATCTTTTGGTGTTCTATAACCATTTCTGACCACCACGTGATCTTTGTTAGCTAGCCAGCTAAGTTAGCCAGCCATGTGCCCTTAGCAGCCTCTGCATAGGAACAGTGTGGATCCACCTCTTCTATTTCCTCTCTCTTGGTCTCTTTTCTGAAAATGTTTCATTGCAAGTTTAGCACGTGTGGAAGTGTTTTTGATACAGTGCTTCAGTTATAATTTTTTTTCTCTCCATTTTAACACCTATTTGCCACCTGTTTGCCACCTGATGTCACCTGTTGGAGTTTGGGTTCCTTGCCGCTGTCGCCTTTGGCTTGCTTAGTTGGGGACACTTGACATTTAACTTGACATTTGATATTCAACAGTGCTTTGATCTGCCTGCATTGAAACTATTCTTTAAGAGCTGCTGTGCAGCCAAAATTATATACAAGTTATCAATGTAAAGCTGCTTTGTAAAAAGCGCTATATAAATAAAGGTGACTTGACTTGACTTGACACCAATAGATGTGTATTATATGCTATTTTATTTCTGTATTTTTATTGTTTTTTTTTACATTCAAGAAATATAGTTGAGAATGTCTTTCACAAATTTGTTTATTTGCACTACCATTCACTTGCCCTATGCACAAGCACCATATACTGTCAGGGAGTGAATTTGCACGCTCACTCGGCGCATCGCCAGTGAAAATCGCTTGGGTGTGAACACAGACTCGTCGGAAAACGTCTTGAAAAACACTGGCATTAAGCACACGTGATAATCGTCCCGGTGTGTGCGAGGCCTAACGTCAATGTTGCTAACGTTATTTGATATCGTCATAGTGGTGGTTTTGCATGTGGTACCTTTTTTCGTATCACCTCCGTCGAGGTTCCGAGTGAGTAGAGGCGAGCCGAGGAGATGACGTTGAGATATAATTGACAACAAATCCATGTCTGAAATAATCCAGCTAACAGCCGGTGTGCAGCTACACCTGTGGTGTGTTACAACTGCTGCTGCTCAGTTTGTCTTTAGTTTAGGATTCCTTTGGTGTTGATGGTTCAGGACTGTGGTGAAGTTAGTTTTAAGTTGGATAGAGTAAGGAGATGCCACTTGAACTTCACCGCGGCCAGTTCAGGAGAAATCTGAAAATATACCGAAATATACCAAACGAAACAATCAGCACTCACTCAGATAACTGGTATATATCCATAGACTTACAAAATAAATTTTATGTTACATACCTGAGATGTGTTCCGTCTTCCAAAAATGTTTGAATATTTCTGGTACAAGAATTTCAAAATTCAAACATCAGCGATCCCACAATGCTATGTGGTGGCTGTAAAATAATGTTTCTACAGTGTAGTTACAATAATATTACAGGACTGTTCATAAATTTCCCATTATGCATTTGCATTTACAATAAAAACATGAATACAATGTGTTGTTGTGAAATTTATTGTAAAAATGACATAAATTGCTAACAGTGTATGCCAGGTTATAGAGATGTGTTTTTAGTCTCAATTTAGTGTGTCTCAATTCTTCAATAGTGTGTCTGCTTCCCGAACAATGCTAGGAAGACTGTTCCAAAGTTTAGGTGCTAAATAGGAAAAAGGACCTACCGCCTGCAGTTGATTTTGATATTCTAGGTATTATCAACTGGCTAGAATTTTGAGATCACAATAGACGTGAAGAACTATAGTGCGTTAAGAGCTCGCTCAAGTACTGGGTAGCTAAACCATTTAGTACTTTGTAAATAATTTGCATACATTTTGAAATTTTGCTATGTTTAATAGGGAGCCAATGCAGTGTTGACAGAACCGGGCTAATATGGTCATACTTCCTGTTTCTTGTAATAACTCTAGCTGCTGCATTTTGGACCAGCTGGAGTTTGTTTATTAAGCATGCAGGGCAACCACCCAGTAAAGCATTACAATAATCTAGCCTTAACGTCATGAATCCATGAACTAACTGTTCTGCATTTGTCATTGAGTGCATATGTCATAGTTTAGATATATTTTTTTAAGATGGAAGAATGCGGTTTTACAGATACTAAAAATGTGGCTTTTCAAATGCTATTTTTTTCCTGACACATTCATAATCATTACTTTTGCTGGTGCTTTGTGGCAAGCTTTATGTGTGTGCTTGAGTGTGGAATAGGCTAAATATTTTAGGCTATATATCTTCAAAATCTTGTGCAAAGCTTTCCCAGAAGAATGGAAGCTGGTATACCTGCAAAGAGCAGACCATGTATTAAATGCAATGTCATTAAAGTCCCTGTTGATGTAATGATCAGATGTCCCAATAGTCCATATACAGTAGTGTATTTGCATCACAGCTGGAAACTGACATGTTAGCCCACACCAAGTATGTGTTCTGAGAAGCATAGAAATTGAAGTTAGGCGGAGTGGGATAAGAAGTGGTTGGAAGATTTATATTTAATAGGAAAGGATGGAAGAGTTAATGGGGAATGGAGGCATCAGCAGAAGGGCCACAATGTCCTCAGTGTGTGAGAGGAAGTGAGGCTGTGGATGGGAAGTGATGGGTCCAGATGCACAGGGTCAGGTGTCATGACGTATCTGGACCTCGAGGACAGCTGTTGCTTGCTTGTGAAAGAGAGACATCAGCCAGAGACAAAGAGATGTGATGCTGGATAGAGATCCATTGTCATGCACTTACTCGTGGAGTGAGTCTGCTCAGTAAGACCATGACCAGAAAATTTAAAGTAGGCAGATCCTGCTAGGCGTGAAGCATACAAGATTAGTAGTTAGTCCTGCTCTTTGCAGAAGATTTGTATATGAATCTTAATAACTACAATATCAGCTATCTGATGCTCTGAGCATTTAAGCAATTCTCAATAGAGAGAAGCTTTTTACACACTGTGAACTTAAACGGTGAAATATCCACAAATATTAACTTTTTCAAATGGCAGGAGAAGACTCACAGATGATTAGTTCAACCTTTTTTAAGTTCTGCCTAAGGGGTGACTGATGAAAATTTTGCTATGGTTAAGTTGCATGAAACCATGTTAGCACATTACCAAAGCAAATATGATACTGGGTATGCTTGTGCTTTAAATGGAATTCATCTTCATACTGACTCTTTGTTTAATATGAGGTATTTAAATGTGATGCAGAAAAGTAAAACTTGATGCAGTTTGCACACAAATTATCTATTCACACAGAGAGAAACAAATATAACTATTTGAATAATTCAATTACTGCAGGTTTGCAAAAAGTCTAGTTTCTGTATATGCCTAAGTGTTTGAATATAGAATATTTTACATTTCACCCTTCACACCATATTTTCTCTTGAACTTTGTGTTAATGCATTAACTACAGTAAAACATTCCATTAATCACTGATCATTTTAATCTTTTGACAGTAGATCTATAAGTAATGGACTTTTTAAATAGACCAAGTAAAATTGCAACTGTACGTCAGAGAATATTGATTTTGGACCTGGTGTATTTTATTCTGTGATTTAATTAACTTGAACTGTGCATTGCTAACATGGATTCTAGAAGATTTTAGCAAGCTTTTTCTTCTCGGCAGACACACAGATAGCAGCAGAAGTGAGAGGGGGTGGTGAAGTATTGCACAGGGAGCTGTTTGAAAAAAAAATGAGAGGGGTGGGTGGAATGGAGAGTGGCACAATCCCATGAAATGGATGCGGATGAGCCGAGGTGTCCTTGTCTGTATCGCCTCTGCCAGGATCTGCCATTGGTTCTGAATTTGTGGTCATTTTCTGAGAAAATGTTAAGAAGGATTGTTCTTTAGTGCTGTTATTCTGTGTACTGTATAGCATTGTAGCTTGTCTAATGGCCCATAGATAGAGTCCAAATGAATTCACTTTACTCTTGTGCATCTAAAACAATTGGAGCTGCCCAAAGAGACGCAGCTATTGCACCATTCAGACGCACATGAGGTCAAGCTCAGATAGGACGTTAGTCGCTTTAGCTGCTCGAGGTATATAGTTAGGGTAGTTTTTATCTAAACTCAGTTTGCCAGAGGCTAATGACAGTATGCTGCAGAGATTTATTTACCCAGCAGACCCAGTTACATACGAACAATGTAATTTGAACATCAAGAGGACTTAATTTTCCTAACATTTTATTTGTTAATAAGCAGAGCTGTTAAAAATTCTGCCCATGAAAATTCCAAAGTCAGCTAAAAAAATTGTGCTGTGTTTTTTGCATCATTGTAACTAATTGCATTGCTTCAGAGACACTGTACAAATGCAGAGTGGAGAAAGCCAGTCCTGTTCACAAGTGTTGAATAAACACGTTCTCACCGTATCATAAACGCATCACTGGGGTTCACAATTATCTCTAAACTTTACTGACATGGCAATATGGTTATCTGTTCACCGGCATGTGTGTTTGATCCCAGAGTAGCTGCAAAAAAAAGAGAAGGGTTTGAGATGTAAAGGGAGTGTGAGCTGATGAAGACAGGAAGAAGGGAGGTCTGGTGAACAGTCCAGTCTTCTGTTGACAAGAATGATAGCTTTCATTTGCATGCTAAAGCTGCAGCTGCCCCCTCAAGATGGATGAGGGTCTCGACCTCATCCCTCACTCCTTTTGCAGTATTCCTGCACAATATAGAGAGACAAGATTATACCAAAAGGATAAGCATTTATATAGCACATAATGAACCCAAACTCTCCTTGTAAAGTGACCTCATGGAACTGAACCTGTTTTTCCTGAAAATTAGCTCAGTAGACAGTATAGCATACAGCAGTGATTCCGATTTCGAACTCAGGTGGCGACCCAACACGGCAACAAAATCATACAAAAAAACATTGAAATTTATCCATATTTCTGTGTACTGAGCGCTTGGTTAACATCCGTTTTCATTTAATTTCTATAACGCTTTTCACAATACACATTGTTTCAAAGCAGCATTAATGAAATTCATAATATTAATCTTTATTATACCTTATTGCCTTATAGTTCACATTGAGCGATTTGGAACTTCATGGGCAATAGTATAGTTTACATTTACTGGGATTTGCTATTAGTACAGTATATATCACTTTATGTGAGTATGTGTATGTGTTTTGCATTGAAATTCAGGATTATGTTCTCAGTGGCCATGAGTAGTTTTATTCGTGGTAGTGTTAAAAACCACATTTGTCCTACACATGCAATATATTCATTTACTGTATACTACGGGGCTGTTGAATGCTTGAATATGATTGGTTAACGAAAGTTCTAAGGTGTGCAATTACAGGTGCTGGTCATATAATTAGAATATCATCAAAAAGTTGATTTATTTCACTAATTCCATTCAAAAAGTGAAACTTGTATATTATATTCATTCATTACACACAGACTGATATATTTCAAATGTTTATTTCTTTTAATTTTGATGATTATAACTGACAACTAAGGAAAATCCCAAATTCAGTATCTCAGAAAATTAGAATTTTACTTAAGACCAATACAAAGAAAGGATTTTTAGAAATCTTGGCCAACTGAAAAGTATGATCATGAAAAGTATGAGCATGTACAGCACTCAATACTTAGTTGGGGCTCCTTTTGCCTGAATTACTGCAGCAATGCGGCGTGGCATGGAGTCGATCAGTCTGTGGCACTGCTCAGGTGTTATGAGTTTTGGAATTAGCAATGGAGGCATGGGATGAGATGCTTAAAGGGATAGTTCACCCAAAAATGAAAATTTGATGTTTATCTGCTTACCCCCAGTGCATCCAAGATGTAGGTGAGTTTGTTTCTTCAGTAGAACACAAATTATGATTTTTAACTCCAACCGCTGCCGTCTGTCAGTCAAATAATGCCAGTGGATGGGAACTCGAACAATAAGAGTCGAAAAATCTTGCATAGAAACGATCGGTTTGTGCGAGAAACCGAACAGTATTTATATAATTTTTTACCTCTAATACACCACTATGTCCAACTGCATTCAGCATTCGCTTAGTGAGGTCTGATCGCGCTCTGACAACAACAGTGATGTCTCGCACTCATTGAAGTATATGCGCGAGACATCACTGTAGCGCGATCAAAACTCACCTACATCTTGGATGCGCTGGGGGTAAGCAGATAAACATCAAATTTTCATTTTTGGGTGAACTATCCCTTTAAGAAATTAGTCCTACACACAAGACCATTTTAAGGACTAAAACCTAACAAATGTCAACATCTGAACAATGTCTTGTGGTGTGGCAACCGTAGTATAAGTAGAATAATTGACTCTTGTCCATTGAATTATTAAAAAATAATGCTCACTCAAAGTAACTTCGCTTTGCATCGTGGCTGCATTACCTCTTCGGGTGTGCATTATTTTATAATAATTCAATGGCCCGTTGTCAATTTTTCCTTACTTAATGCCATATGTGTCTGCAATGGAAAACAGACATTTTATGCACTATAACAGATGGTCACATCCCAGATTGCTGTAATAGTTAGCAAAAACAAAGACATCCTGTAGGTCATCCCGTAGAGCAAGGTGCCAACAACGGCAGTTGCCACATAGATCTATTTTCTAAATGGGTGTTATAGAGCTTGAAAAAATCTGTGCATATGTTTACATTGGTAAAAATGTTTTGAACTCGTAATTTTTCATGAGAATGTCATAATTGGATCTTGTGGTGAAGCGTCAGACTTCTCTCTGGTGACGTTTGCAGGATTTCTCCAATCATTCAGTGAGTTTCAACCCACTCTGCAATCTGCAATGCCCACATTTCAACATCCAATCAACAACGATTAACCATGTTATATTTTTCTTTTTCGAAAATCCACTCCATAATCCCTCAATATACTCAGATGTACATCACAATGTGGAAGAAAAGATTTGTTGTTACTTCAGTAAGGGCTCTATTTTGTACCTGTGTTAGTGCAGAGCTAGACACTACAGGCATGCTCTACGTCTTATTCACTTTTTGTGGGGGTATTCAACGGAACTTGCATGAGAGGTTCAAGTTAATGTGATGACAGTCAGTTATGCCTAAACTGAGTGTGTACTTGCACAAAAATGACAAAAACTTTACCCTGCCCAATGACTTTACAAATAGAACGTACCGCATTACAGCGCTTAAGACATGCCGTTTTTAAATAGGGCCCTAAATTGATTTGGAGAAAGCATTTGTAAAAAATATATTTTAGATGGGTTAGACAGCAAAGAGGATGTAGTTTTGAGTTATTGAGATATATATTTCATTCAGTGCCCTATTGCTAATGTGTGTTTATTGTTTTGCAGCACTTCTTACAACCAGACCACCAAAAGTCTTGTTCCCATCAGAGAGACAGGCCACAGCTATAGACGTCCAACTCGGTGAGTCCTTCTTCACAATCTGACAGACATGCCACCCCATCTCTACAACACAAAAAGACACATCCACATGCACAAATACACAGAGAAAAAAATTATTATTTTTTTTTTATAAAAGTGCTTTGTTACAGTCAGGCATGATGAATATGAAACAAGTAAAACACAAACAACAAATGCGGAGAACCACAGAGCTCATGACCTTGGCTGAATAATTCCATAAAATCAAAATGAAGACTTTGTGGCATTTAATCCATCTCTGCTAATGTTGAGGTCATCTATACTCTCCTATAAATTTACAAAATGTACTTTAAGCAGATGCTTTTAAAATGTAGTCTTTCTCTTCCAGGAAAACGGGCCAAAATATTGATAACATCTTTTTCTGCGGTGATGCATACACTTGTTTTTGTCCAATAAAATGGTCCGTAGAAAGAGAATATCCCTCCCCTTTATTTATACATAGCACATGCACAGATCTAATACTACAACAGTCAACAGATACTGTAATAACTCAGACAGAAAATCAAATAAGCAAATAATTTGACATCCTTCTATTAGGACGCATCATTCCAGGCATGGGCTCTTTATCAGAACCGCCACTCACATATATTGATTTACATATATTGTGGCCATTCATTAATGGTACAATCTTTCAAGGGCACTTATGTTATCCTGCACTGTGATGTAAATGCTCTTTTAAGTATTATTAGGTATCCAAGTTATTAAGAGTTTGTAGCATATCACAATTTCCTCCATATGATTTACATACTATGGCTTGCATTAAAACACTAAAAAAAGTACAGCATATATTGTTGGATATGATTTCCAATGAGACTTATTAGTAAACTTCCTTCAGCAGTATAAAAGCATAGTTTCATGAATTGCCAGCAGTTTCTGCAGGTTCATTTACCCTACATGTTTAGCAATTCTTAGCAAATGGACAATTAGGAGAGGATGCCACAAATGTAGGATGTAATTATTGTGCAAGTGGAAATGGTCTCTGGTGCGGTAATATGCATTTTATTCATTTTAGTGATTAACAAGAAACATTTTTCATTAATGTGTGAGATCGCTACAGGGTGAATAGAAGCAGCAAAACAAGCAGTTTTAAAAGGAATAAAATATTGCCAGATTTTTATGTTCACATTCATCTGACAAATACTTCTTGAATGAGTTTCAGTATATACTTTGTCTCATGAAAATATGTGTCTAAACTTTAAGCTTATTCACATTATTCACAGTGTTAACATGTACATATGATAAACTTCATTCAGTAGTACTAATAGTTCAGTCAAACTATTTTCCCAAGTATTTGTGTGGGCTGATAATTTTTTATGCTTGTAAAGCATCACGCCACTTTTTGCTTTTCTAAAAAAAATTCTCTAAAGAACTCTTATAAACTCTTATTGGTTCAAACACCAAATGCAGTGTCTCATTGTGGTGTCAGCAGACACAACCTGTAAGGTGCAGCCGTATCCCTCATGAAGGGAATGCAACAGAGACAGATAAACTGTCTTGCTGCCAAAGGAAATGACTAAAACCACACACCCGGAAATCGTCCTCTAATCTGGCATCTGTATTATGAACGTGCAGTAACTGAACCTTCCACCCCAGCACAATACAATGCAGCAAACACTAACAGTAATTTTCATTTAATCACTGTGGTGTGCAGCATTTTTGCAGCATTTATATCATCTGACACAATCAGTCCAGAGCCTATATAAGAGGCATTTCTGTCAAACGCCTCCTCTTTCTTTTCAAAGTATTTACTCCTGTCTGGATGCATTTGTAAGGCTCCTCGTCCAACCTCGGGCTGTTGTCAGAAGCAAAATAGCTTGAGATTTCACATGTTTAATCTGTCGGCTCCCACTAAATTATAACACATTATTCGACGCATTGACATTGAGACAGCACAGGAAATGGACTTTCTGAGTCATTGAAATGTCAACTATTTCTCAATAAATGAACTGTATGCCAGATGACTCCTTTTAGCACTAGAGATCTGCAAGCATTCTACAAGAAGTCCATTTGCTGGTAGTGTTGTGCAATTAAAGCATTAGTCAGAAGTGTCTGTTACACAGTGAAATAGTTTTTATATTTTCTGTCTTAGTGACATTTTCAGAAGTAAGCCAACATTTGCTTTACACACCCAGAGCAAAAAAGATGATGGTCAAATTCTCAGACAAGTGCAGTGTTCAGAAAAGCATACTATGATGTTTCTGAAAGTCTTTTATACTCACCAAGGCTTCGTTTATTTAAAAAAAAAATGCATTTAAAAACAGCAGTATGGTGAATTTTTTTTTAAATATAATTTAAAGTAAGTTTTTTCCATATTTAATATATTTTAAAATGTAATTTATTTCTGTGATGCAAAGCTAAATTTTCAGCATCATTACTCCAGTCTTCAGTGTCACATGATCTTTCAGATATCATTCTAATATGCTGATTTGCTGCTCAGTTATAATTATTTATTATTGGTGCTCAATTATTAATAATGGTTCTTATCATTATCAATTTTGGAAACAATTTTTGCTGCTTAATATATTTGTGGAAACTATGATAGTTTTTCATTTAAAAAAAAAAAAATCTTACTGACCCAATGCGTGTCATGGTTTCTACAAAAACATTAAAACTTTATTTTTATAGTGCTTTATACAATACAGACCGTTTCAAAGCAGCTTCACGATAGTAACAAATTCAAATTCTGCTGTAAAGCAGCTCTGTCATTATTCAGCTCAAGTCACAAGATAGTAGTGTTTTACATTTGTCATATCTGTGTGCATTTTGACATGGCTATTCATTTGATGGTTTGGTAGAGTTACCATGCAAAATGTTTTAGAAGAGTTCAAATAATTTTTAATGAACTGTTTGCTTTTGCAAGAGATGTGTGATGTTTTGCATGTTGTGTGCATGTTTTGTGTGTAGAGTTTAGAGATGGACCATTCTTTCAGAAATTGTGCGTAAGCAATAAAAATCTTTTTTAAAAAATAAATAAAAATGTTGCTTGTGCAGCAAATCAGCTATTAGAAGGATTTCTAAAGGACTGACACTGAAAACTGGTCTGGAGTAATTTAGCTTTGCATCACAGGAATAAATTACATTTTTGAATATATTAAAAAAGAAAACCTTTTTTTTTAATTGTGATAATATTTCACAATGTAACTTTTTTACTGTATTTTTGATTAAATAAATAATACAGCTTTGGTGAGAGAATTCTTTCTCACCAAAAATCATAATTTTCTAAACCTTTGACTGGTATGTACACAGTTCCTGGATCAATGACTACATTTGCTAAAATAGCACACAGCAGCATGCATACTCATTGTTTGATCAGACTACCAAATGTCAAGACATTTTACACATTATAGATAAAAAAATAAAATTGCAAAATGAAACCGTTTAACTCATCACATTCCATAAGATCATGTGACAAATGTTTATCATTGTCAGATTATACATTAGGCAGCATATAGCATACACTAAAAATCTTGTTCTTTAAAGAAGTCGTTCTCTTGTACTTCGGTCAGTGACGCTCTCACACTGCTGCCACCTGGTCAGATTCACAGATGTGACAGTGATGCTCACCTCATGGGTCACGGGTCGGCCACAGTCAGTCTGTTCAGTGCGTGACAGTAGCTGTCCAGAGCTCAACATCACCTGTGTTCATAGTGCAGATGGACAGTGCTGACTCCCTGGCACCAGAGAGAGCACAGTGAAAAATGTTGCTTATTTCAAGGTGAATTGTGCAATTTATGCACCAAACAAAATTACAAAAAATAACTTTTCTGTGGACATTGTGAGTTTGCCATTTGTTTGTGCTCAATGCCACAATGCTGGAGTGTCTTTGGTGCTTGTCAGAGAATTTCTGAGGCTCTTTTGTGTTACTATGGTTTCTAAGATATTGTCGATCTACTGTTGTGTGTAAGTTATAACTTTGCCTAGTTTTGATGTAAAGGGCCACTAAGTTATACTCACAAACAGGCAGAGTTATATTTCACTCTTCACAAAACAATTAACCATAAAATAAAGTTATTAAAGGTGGGATAAGTAGATTTTGAAAAACGCTGTTGGACATTGTTAATATTTGAAATCAACCCAAATAAACCCACCCCTCTCTTCCAAAACTCACTCTCCAATCCTAACCACCCTGCTCCGAGTCGGTCTTGAACTCCGGCCCGATCGCTGCTGGCAGGCGAGGCGAGTGCACTAACAATGACGCTAAACACCGCATTCTCTAGCGGTCGTCAGTGCGTCGTGGTTTACCTGTATAACTCTCACTATCTGGCCACTATTACACACGCAATGCGAAAGTGGATGTCTGTTTATCACAGCTGACGTGCAACAAAATGCTTAACGAAAAATAAAGCACAGATGATGAACGAATGATAAGGAAGCACAAAAAATTAAAGGTCAGTACACAAGAGTAAATACAAACAAGAGTTTGTTGTTAGTCGCCAACAGCACAGCAGCTCCAGACAATCATGACACACAAACCCACGTGTTACTCACATGTGAATCGGAATCAAAGTAGCCTCCGCGTCTGTTTTCAGACCTTCCCGCTTAGCTCTCTCCAGCGCTGGAAACCTTTTCTAATATTAATGCGGGTCCTAAAGTTCTTGCCCAGTCATAACCCTTTGTTCCAGTGATATTCTTTTGAGCTCTTTCTGTCTGCAGTTTTTATTTTATTTTTTTCAAATCTCCCTCTTACTCGTTCTGTCTCCTCGACCGTTATAGCTACGCCCCCTAATGCTGATTGGTTACACGTTTGTTGATGGTGTCGGCCGACTTACTATGTTTTTTAAAATCTACTTACCTCACCTTTAACACATGCTCAGAAATCATTATTGTATTACAGTTTTTTTCAACTGCTTGCACACAAAATCCTTACTTGTCACACAATTTCTGAAACCTGACACTTAAACACCAGAACCACACACCAAATCTGCAAAACCATACACTTATTATCGGTCTTCGACTCAGTTTTCAATTTCAAAAAACACTTTTTGCAAAACACAAAACACAATTCTCTGTGTAACGCACAAAAATCTAACAGGAAGTCTTGATATCCTTTTTCAAACACAACCATTGTTTCTGTCCAGCTACACATGGTTGATGTGTTTATTTTAATTCGTACTGTGTAATACTGTATTCACAACCACAAATGCTTACAGTAAAAAAATAAATAATTTGGTTGCAATTTTGCTTTCATGTTTACCGTGAATTGTTCAACATCTCTCAGCCAATCTTGTACAGAAATGTACATAGGAGCTCATGAAAGAAGAGCTTTAGGTTTTTAATAACTGTGTGTATATGATATATCCAAAAATAGAATATTATGGCAAAGACGTTTTCTTTTGAGATGTGTTTGTGATATTTTGAATGCAGTGCTTCATTTTGCAAGAGATGTGAGGCATTTTGCGTGTGCAGTTCTTGGATTTGTTTGTAAAGTTTTGACAAAAAAAAAAAGAGGCAAAGTTTTGAAAATGTGTGTTAGCAGGTGAAAAAACTGTAATTAGTCTGAAAGGGCCATTTTGAGCTATTCCATGTTAAGTTGTTTTCTTTTAGGTTGAATCATCTAAAACAAGCTTTTACTTCAGTCCAATTCCTAAAATAGTATTTTGATCATGATCTGAACACCAGATGAAGATTGTGATTATTACAGACTATAAAATGAATGTGAAAACTGAAAAATGTGCAATACATAGCTCATGTTTAGATTGTATGCAGAGTTGACCCTGATCATCGAGGAAGTATTTTATTATGTATGAGAAACCATCTGCTATTTCTTTAACAATGAATTTGATGTTACTCGGCCTAGTAACACACACACACAATGATTCTCAAACACACTGGATATGATTACTGGAGCAAACTGGATAAGTATTCACCATTAAAACATTGTGGCTGGCCACAGCCTCGTTCATTTGCATCTCCTACCATTTTCTGTCTCTTAAAAGCTATAATTACAGGCAGAGGAAGCTCTTCACTGCCTGTGCTGTTAATGCTGTTGAAAGGCCTGAAGGGTTTTTAGACATTATTTGCATATAATCAGCATATGTGAGAATAGTGGATCAGTGCAGTAAATAAAGCAGTATTATTCAGCAGGTAACTAATGGCAGTGAGTTTATGGAATCCGCTTGTCTTAGCAGTACTGCAACATGAAAACAATAGTTCTCTATATAATCAGCATTCGGGTAATTAAAAGAAAAGCATTTCCACACTCTTACTCTAAAGAACTGTATGCCAAGATTAATAATTCGAAGGATTCAGAGCATAAAACCTAAAAAAAAATAATAAATTGCATCCAGATCTATGCATTTAAAGACCACATAAAAAATACATTTCATACAGAAAATAGGTTGTATCTTTATACCCGCGTTAGGTGCGGTATTGTCCTACATCTTACTCAATTATTGTGAGAGCACTAAATCTAAGAGCAATTTTCATGCCAGCACAACACAGGAGTGGACGTGGGTGGAAGTGTTCGCGCTATCAGTGGGCAGACGCGCGGAAACTGGAGGTGTATAAAGAGGAGGTCAGTGTAAAGAAACAGTGCCAAACGTCTTTTTGTGGGAAATGGGTCATTGCTCTTTAGGTGTCGGAGAACATGATTAGGATGTGTAAGGCATTTTTTATTTTTTACATAAAGGTTGCACCACTTGACATTTACATTAAAATTATTAAAAGATATATATATATATAAAAAAAAATAAGTATAAATTTAAATCAATAAATGCTATGTAAAAAAAATATGAACTTTTTTTATTTTTTATTTTCATAATCTTTGACATGTACCAAATTTGAAAGTGATGTAGTGTTTGTCTGATGATGATGTTGGCAGGCGTCTAAACGGCGTCTTACAGACAGATGCACAGTATGGTGTGGGCATGATTATTTCACCCTGTGAAAGTTCCTTTTCTATGTGGGTGAGAATATGAGTCTGTGAGAGTTTCTTACTTTGACCTTTGATTGCTTTTAAAGGGTATTGGCCTGATTTGACTGCAGCAATGCATTAGTTTTTTCAAAGAGCAATGCTTTTATTTATTTGCTGAATTTCTCTCTTATATCCTTCCCTTGAAACAGCAGTTCAGTGTTCATTTGTCTGTTATACATGGGTTTTGTTTATCCAGGTCATTGTAGGATCTGCTCTTGAATCTCCTAGCATGAGTGAAGAAACAAAATATTGTTTTTGTGATTTTTTTTTTTCTTTTGTCTTTTTTTTCATGCAGGAAGAGATTTGATCTATTTAATGCTGATTAATATCTTATTTTATTTTTATTTTTTGACAGGCATGCGTCTCATCTTAGACTGCAAGGCTTTTTTCGGCTACAGCGGTGATTCTAGGCCCATCATCTACTGGATGAAGGGGGATAAATTTGTAGAGGAGTTGGAAGGACACATAAGAGAGAGTGAAGTCAGGTACTGTTTTCTTTGCTTATTACCTGTTACTACTTGAATTAAGAACAATAAACTATAAATAGATGGAGCATGCCTGACTTCTCAGAGCTGAAACTGAAGAGCAGACTAGGATTATATAACAGCACACTAACAACCTACAGGGAAACAGGTGTGACAGCATCCATGATGATTACTGAGGGCATAGAGACCTCTAGTGGACAAGTGTGCAAAAAGATGTACTCTGGATAGAATAAAATAGATTTTTGTTGCCACATGACAAAAAACAAAACAAGTTATATATACTCATTGGTGGGGGGTGGGTGGAGGTGGTAACTTCACCCCAGAGAACAGTAATGGTGAGAACATAACACAACTTTTACAACTGAATTGAATTGAATCCACTTTTCTGGCAAAGTATGCCTTGTCTGAACATATAAATAAAAATATAACGTATAAGTCATATAAATAAATACATATTTATTGAATAATAAATAATACAAAATATTATTCAATATATATGAACACAATATATTATTCTGTATGTTTTCCTTTTCCAATATTCCTTATATTGTTCAAATATAAGGAAATATATGTTCTGAACTCTCACCACCAAATTCACATTGTAAGTTTTTGCAAGTTTTGTAATGGACAAGCTATCCACCCAGGGTGTTTCCCTGCCTACAGCCCGAGATGCTGGGACAGGCTACAGACCACAAGCGCTCTGGAAACCAGTCATGGGGGGGTTGGACCCTTGGTCATATTTCTTGATGCATGTGGGATGAGGGAAGAGCTATTCTACTGATCAATGTGTTTGTTTCCTTGTTATGGTGTCAGAGCTGCCATAGCACTCGGTGAGGGATGATGTTCACTCCACAAGAAGTTTCTGACTGACTCTGAATTTCCATAGTAAAGTCTTTGCTGAGACTTTCTTATAAGTAGATTTGAGTTACGGTATGTTGTAATTTTATAGTATTGCTAATATGTGCCCAGAAACTTTGCCTGTAATTTGTTGCCTGTTGATAGAGCTTGAGTGTTAAGTGTTTTGCAAGTGTCTGAAATCTAGTTATTTCAATAGTTTATGACGTGTTCAAATCATGAAGTGTGACCGCAGCATTAAACTTTGAAGGCATGCAGATCTCCAGCAGGAGAACTCAGTATCTCTGAGGTTGACTCAAACTGTGTCGCTGTTTTGAAATCGGCCTTCACTAAATAAGGCGTTATTTTGTTTTTTTGGGCGCGCCAAAAATATTCTTGTCGCTTTATAACATTAATATTGAACCACTGTACTCACATGAACTGATTTAAATATGTTTTTAGTACATTAATGGATCTTGAGAGAGGAAATGTCATTGCTGGCTATGGAGGCCTCACTGAGTCATCGGATTTCAACAAAAATATCTTAATTTGTTCTCCGAAGATTAACGAAGGTCTTACGGGTGTGGAACGGCATGAGGGTGAGTAATAAATTACAGAATTTTCATTTTTGGGTGAACTAACCCTTTAACTAAACAGAGCTGATGATGGTCGCACTAACATGTTCTGTTAAATTTTTTTTTTTTAAAAGGAAAAAGAAAAAAGACATGATTGGTAGGGCACCAGATATTTGATATTTGAAAGTTAAAATTTATAGACATTTTAAGAAAGAAATAATTTACCTGTTGAGAGTAGGCATGGGCCGGTATGAGATTTTGACGGTATGATAACCTTAAGCAAAAATATCATGGTTTCACGGTATCACGGCGATTACATCTCTAAAATGTGTTATTTTAAAACGTCTAGGTTAAAAACAACTTTTTTCCTTTGAACACAATATATTTCTAAGCAACATAGAATATTTGGAAAAGTAGTAAACATGTATTTTAGGTTAAATAATTAAAATAAATAATTTAATTCTTCTTAATTAAAATTAAAATTATATAAATAAATAAATGCAGTTATTTAAGTGAGCCTAAACCTGCAGCTCAACAATAATTAGAACAGAAATTGAATTGTTTTCTGTACAAAAAAAGTTGCAGTCACTTGAGTTAAGCATGTGATCAGCTAAGTAAGATATTAATAGTTAATATTAATAATAAATAAGATATTAATAGTTATAATAAAAATATTAAAAAGTATTAATAGAGTTATTATATGATATAAGACTATATATTTTTATAATTACATCACAACTGTTGCGATTTGATGATCGCACTAAGACACATCACATTGTCACATACATGCATTGTCAAAATTCATAAAAAGTTACTGGGCAACTGGTGAATTAGCGCTGATTTTTACTCGCATTTGGCGCTTTGAACCCTGGCGATCATGCTAATAGTGTTCCGACTCCCGCAAATGGCGCTGCTAGCTCCAATAGTATCCAGCTGCAGACCCGCAGCACCAGCAGTTTCAGAACCGCAGCCACAGAACGGAAGTAAGGGGCGGGGCTTAACAGTCATATTTGCGCTACCCATACATGTAATTTTCTTTTGTTAAACATAAGTTGTTTTTACATGGATTTTGATCGGATCGATGTCTACAATATTTAATAACAACACTTTTAAATAAAGTCATTTTTCTGTTCACATAATATGCATAAGATATCATGATGTACAAAGAGCAACATTTTAAAACAGCCTATTGGTCATGCTTAATGACAATGAATGGATACAAACACAGTAGTTTATACTTCAAGGATATAGGCTACAACTATACGCCGTTTTTATTTAAAATATATATATATATTAATTAATGTGTGTTGTAAAGTGTTTCCCATAGGCTTATGTGATAGTATTATTTCCTCCACGTTCCAAATAATACTTAAGGACACAGAGTTTGAGAAGATTTAATGTTAATGGATAGAAACACTTTATAATTGTTTACTTCAACGATACTACAACTATACAAGTTTTTTTTTTGTATTAATTCAAACATATATTAATCAATGAGTAACATGTAAAGTGTTTCCCATTTGACTGTATATGATCGTATTATTTCCTTCATGTTCAAATTGTTACAAATAATACTTAGATTATGTAACGTAGGCTATTTAATGTCAAATAAAAATAACCATTTAAAAAAAAGCCTTGAACAAGTGAAATGTGCTTTTCTCTGTATGAAAACAAATAGGATATTTAAAAAACATTTCTAAAATAATAGGTTTAAAACATATTTAAAGGAGCTGTATGTAGGATTGTGGCCTAAACTGGTACTGCAATCACTATAAAAATACTGTAGAGCGGTGTATCCCCTCCCCCTACCCCCTGACTCGAGGTTGCCAGATGAGCTGCAGGATTCAGCAGAAACGTAGGCTGCTTCAATGAGCTTCCAATGGCAAGTGACGAACAGACGTACACAGTAAGTTTTTTTTGAGTTAATTCTGTTTATGCAATAAAAAAAATCTGAGAAAAAAAAGGATAATAGTAAAACAAAACAAAAATAAACAACAAAATAAAAATTCCTTATTTTTCAATACGAAAAAAAAAAATCGATTTACAAGTACTAAAGTTTTTGTCATAAGTAGGCTAACAAATAACCAAAACATTTGCCACAGCAATTATAACGCGGGACAAATTCAATATCACCAATGGCTATCACAGGGTTGTTTTCAGTTCCATCAGAAAATATTGTTAGAGTAACTAAATTACATTAGCAATGGTCATACAGGTCAACTTGCAGCATGTGTAACTTAGTCCACGATATACGTGAAGAACAAATGACGATTCATTTTTACTGAGGTAACATTAGGCTACTGTCTCAATTACGTTTCAAATTGCCATAATGGGCGTGCTAATGTTGTTTTCCTCAGCGTCTCAGCATAATGACAGAGCATACGTCCATGTGAGCTAACGTTATGTTACTTTGCACAAACATGCATAACTTTGTTCGACTGTCATGAATATATGAAATATCCATTGACATCAAGTACAAGTTAGCCAAGCATAGATGAATCTTACCTGTCCAGGAGAAAATTAGCAACATTGGCGTCTGTGTTCAAATTCTTCTCCATTTTCAGCCGTCTCCATCTTTCAAAAGCATCTCCAATACAAATTCTGGTTTTATTTCGGACTTTGTCACGACGAATTTCTGAATTATAACGAGGTCTTTTTGATTTAGTAACATTAGACATTTTTATCCGACTGGACTTAGGGTAGGTTACAGCAAAGCTGGCAACACGGATCCCGAAACACTACTGACTTCGTGATTGGTAGATAGGTGGAGGGAGGCGCGTCAGGCCAAAACACAAAATGACAACATCAACATCAGTTGAGGGCTGCTTTTTAAATGACAATATCCTGGCCGGACTACTTTTGTCAGTGATATAAGTATTTGAAATGAATATGATTTCTTAATGTCTAGTGACACATCAGGGCCATTTTATGATTAATTGAAATAGATTTCTTACATACAGCTCCTTTAAACTGCTCATAATAAAATAAAAACAAGCAAACAACAAATAATCATCTTAAAACACTTAAAAATTATAAGCCCATTTCTGCAGAAAAACCTGTCTTTTCATCCCTGAAAACAAAATTAATACGTTTTATTAATTAATATTTATTTAATATTAACACAATAAATATCTTTGACAAATGCAAAAAAAAAAAAACTTTAATGATAAAATGTGAACAGATTCAATAGCCTATAGCAGATAAACACTTAATATAAATATATAAAGATAAATTCGTTCACCACATCATGACAGAAATATCATACACTCACTGTATACACCTTCTGTTGTTAAATGTCTCATTGGCTTAAATGCATGTTTCACTTGTTTAAGGATTTGCAATGATTAAATACATGTAGGCCTATATTTTGACATTAAATGCCCATACCTCCGTGTCTTTATACTGTTTGTCACAAGTTCACAACATGATACGGAAATAATGTCACATACAGTCAAGGCAGACATTTTACTATAGCTATGGTTACACATTTATTAATATATTTTCAAAATTATATGGTTATTTGTTCAGTTTATACAAATTAGTTCATGTCTTATGGACTAACAAATCATAGTTTGTATTATCCATTAACATGGTAATTAAAAATCCTCATTGTACATCATGATATCTTACACATATATGAACAGAAAAGTGACTTTATTTAAAAGTATTGTTGTTAAATATTGTAGACCCACTTTGCAATTTCAATCATCAGACAGTTACCAGCCACTTCACCTCCTTCTGCCATCCTACACACACACACACACACACACACACACACGTGACTGACTGTTCGCACCAACGGAGGGGGAGGGGTCATGTTACTTACTAATATTGCACACAGCCTGGAGGATTCCTGCACTTTGCATCTTTGACGCGACATAAAAAAAACAGCTCATACAACAAGAACGGTATCATGGAAAAATTTAGTGGTTTTGAAACAGTTACGTTTTCAAACCGCGGTATACCTTGAAACCGGTAACCGGCCCTTAGTTGAGAGTGTGTTGACAGTCTTTGCAATTGACCCTTTGCCGGGAGTTTGATTGACAAGCGATCTAACCAATCATAACGCAGAATCCGCCATTTTGTCCGACAAAGCAGTCAGAGGAGTTAGAAGATTAACCTCGGTGGACTTGAACTTGAAAATGATGTGTACTGATGTCTTTCCACGTTTGAAACAACATTCCTTCTCATGTTCATTCATGTTTATTTGATGCTACAAAGTAACTAGTAGGAAGAGATGATCGGTGCACAAGCCGCTTGAGCTGAGCAACTACAGCAATTTGTCACTACACATCAAAATTCTTTAAAAAAAATACACAATTTGAAAGCTGGGACTTTGTTTAATATCATTAGTAACCTGCTCTGTCTTGTCTGTTGACGTGTTGTTAGTGTCCTCTTTGATCCGCAATGTATTTTTCACTCTGTGTTGCGTGACAGCGCCATGGCTTGTCGGACAAAGCAACAGTAACTAAGGGGAGCGGGTCTTTGCGAAGGGTCAATTGGATGACTGAGCTCCAGAAAATCAGTAATGAGGTGGCTTTGACAGTTACAGATTTGAAAAACAAAAAGGCAGGAAAAAAGAACCCTCTAACACAAAGAATCATTTCAGCATATAAAGGGTTCTTCAGGACCATACGGTTCTAAATAGAACTGTTACTACATGTAAAGAACCTTTTAAAGAATCATCTTTTTCGGAAACAAAAATGCTGGATCTATTTGCAAACAGTTATTGCTTCAAACCTGAAGTGTAATTTTTAATTTAGCTTGGGGGAAAAAGAGAGAAACAGAACAACACCTATAAAATAACAAGATCAGAACAAGACTCACTGAAAACGAGGGCTGAATCCAAAATTGCCCCCTATACCCTCATTCACTATTCCCTACGTTAGTTCACTACAGTTCCCTTGAAGGAGTGAATGAAAACGAGTGAATTCGGACACTGCAGTGCACCGCAAGGGCTGCCACTTTTGCATAGTTTGTGCTTAGCCTACTGAATTCTGTCATGAAAATTATGTATAAACCTTAGATAAACAATTTAATAATCAATTAAAAATGAATTTGTATTACGCTGTACACCGCGGACAAGCGGTTTGTAAAATGAATGGATGGATGAGTGATTCAGCTGTTGGTGCCATCTTCTGGCAAGATGCGGGAATTCAAATCAAACACTATGGCAACAGATAACAGAGACAAAGGAAACTGAAATGGGAACGGTGCAAAACTAACAGGCTAACAACTTAAAACAAATGAACAATCAAACAAAACCCCTCAATCTCAGAAACAAAAGTAACATATAGCAAGATGTGTCCATACCCATTCACACCTGTCTTGCATGTTTGCCTAACCACTTTTCCAACAATAGTATGTAACAGTATATTGGTAAGGCAAACAGGTGTGAATGAGTTTGGACACATCTTGAGTTATTTCTCTATAACAAAACATAGGTGAGAGAACAAAAACAATTCTTGGAGTATTTATATAAATGCTAAAACAATTTGCTAATTAGTTTATCTGGGAACATCTTCATTTGTAAAGAACAATGTAAGTTAAATTGTTATAATTGTTGATAAATTGATCAAAAGTAACTGTAAAGACTTCATCTTCATCAAAAACAATTTTTTTTTTTTAAATTTCAAATGTTCTCTTGAACTTTCTGTTCTTCTAAAAATCCTAAAAAATGTAGTAATACCTGCTGAAAATTCAGCTTTACCATCACAGGAATTACTTACCTAAAACAATAATAATAATTAAAAAAAATATTCAAATAGAAACCCTTTTTTTATATAATAGTTCACAATATTACTGTTTTTACAGTAAGTAAAGTAAATGCAGCCTTGGTGAGCAGAGGAGACTTCTTTCAGAAACATTTTAAAAAAAAATGACTAAACTTTTAAAAGATTTTCTGTAAGATTTAGGCTGAATTTACAATTATATATATATAAAACAATCAAAGTTTATGGTATGCCCCCATTCAGTAATTGTGTGTGGTACCCACATTGATGGGACCAAATGTCCACAAAAGGATAGTAAAACCTAGTGTAAAATGTTTGTTATAGGTGGCACAGATTAAATGGGACAGTTCACAATGTGTCCATTTCAGAATGATCATTCAAAAACAGGAAAAATGGGAGAATATCTGTTATAATAAGCAACCTTGTTTCAATGATCTGCAACATAATTCCTTTGAGAGCCATTATCAGCTGTTATCTCTTTTGATCTTCCTTTGATGTCTGTTTGATCTTTATGAAGTACTCTCTCATTGCAGGTGACTAATGCTTGTCAATTACAGATAGAGATGCAGGATCCTTATTTATAGTGGAGCTTTCTTCATGTTGCACATATGAAGTATAAATAATTCTCATCAGGAAAACAACCAGATCTTGAGGCTGCATAATGTCACAACTGACAAGGAGCTTTGGAGAATAATTTATCATTTCTTTGTAATTATTTTGTCTTCAGTATAGGCCTAAGTTTTGAAAGGATGGAATTGGTACTGTTTCAGTCCTATCCTTATATTCAAGTTTATCAATACTTGAGTATACAATATCAGTATGTAAATGATTATAAATGATTATAAAATGTTTTATTATAATTTTTTTTTCTTTTTTTGATTTGGTTTGCTTGACATCTCTCATTTGTAGGAACATAAAGCATGGTGGAAATGTTGTAATAGGATTCATGTGATATGAATGCTTTGCCTCTTTTCATTTCTATTTAATTCTATACATTTGGAAGTGGTAATTCACCACAAATCTGTTCCAAAATCTGTGTTTCTTTCTTACCTGGAAAAGAAAGAAGCTATTTAAAAAAATAAATGTCACTTGAGTCCCAGTGTTGTTTTGCCACACATGTTCAGATGAGAGAGAATCCAAATGTGAGAGCAAGAGACCAATTCATCCTAGAGGAAATGTAAAACTGATCAACAGGTATGAAGTTTTCCTATGGGGGCATATGGGGGTATATTCATTAAAGCCATGATATTTATCCTAGTTTAATTCAGATCGTGTTTACACATTGTTAACACATATTTGTAATGTCCCAACTTTTCTTGTTTTTGAGATATATATTTCCAAATCGAATTTTCGTCTCTGGGACTGAAAATTCGATGTCCACTGTTTCCAAAAACACACCGAAACATGGACACATCTGACCACAGCACACATTTCCACAGTCTTTTCAACCATCTGAGATGAACTCTGGCATCTCTGCATAGAACTGATATAAAGCTTTCTCCTTGTTTAACAGAGATTCAAGTTGCATTTCTTGATGCAGTGGCAGACTTTAAATGACTACGGTTTTCCAAAGTACTCCCAAACCAATTTCTCTGGATTCCCTGAATCTTTTTGCAGTATTATATGGTAGATGGTGAAAGACCTAAGTACTTTGCAATCTTGCATTGAGAAATTAGATTTTGTGAATTGTTTGACAATTCTCTCATGAAATTTGCCACAAAGTGGTGAGCTATGACCCATCTTTGCTTGCAAAACAGAGTCTTTGGTGGATGTTCCTTTTATACCCAAATACGATACCCTCACCTAATACCAGTTCACCTTCTTATTGTGGACCATTTCAAATCCGTTTAACTTGGATATTCTGTAATCTTTTCCAAATTATTTTGCCTCTGTCTCAACTTTTTTAGAGTGTGTTGCAGCCATCCAAATTAATTGTGTTTTACAAAATGTCCCAACTTTTCTTGATTTGGGGGTATATATATACATATATATAGCATGAAAGTATGCTAATGTGAACATAAGGGTGCCATGTGTGTTTGTGCAGGGTGGTGCGAGAGTTTCTGGGGGAGAAGGAGGTGGAGCTCTCTTTGATTTTTGATGCTGTGGATGAGATGGACATTGGCAACTACACCTGTAATGTGGAGAACCACATTGGCCGTGGCAGTGGAAGTGCCATCCTGCAGAAGAGAGGTAAATCATTTGGAAGAATTCCATACGGCCCATAGATGTTTTGCATGTTTTCAGCTCTACCGTAGACACAGCAGTAGATCTGGGGGGTATTCCAGAAAGCAGGTTATGCGACTTACCTGGGTAATTTTACTCAGAGTAAGCGGATAACCTCAAGTTTTGGTTCCAAAACCTGAGGTAACTTTCAGGGTAAGTAGCCATAGCAACATATTTTTTTAACATAACCAGCTCCACAGCAGGTAGCAAAGTTTATTTTACTCCAATTCATTTATTTATTTATTTTTTAATTCTCATCTCACACATCGTGGATCTGCACTCAAAAGGTTGCACTTAACAGTTTTTTGTAGTTCAATCATTCTTTTTTAATTTATAATTTGCATCAAACAAATAATATAATCCTTGTTAACAGTAATAAAAAAAATTATGAAAGATTAAAAGATATGATAAAAAAATTATTACACAACTGCCCCATAGTTGGCCATGTGCACTATGTAAATCGTCATTAAACAAAAGAAGAAGAAAGCAGTATGGTGTGCTTCTTCTTAGCGTCCATGTGACACTTGGTTGAGAAAATCTTACAACACACATTCAATGAGGATGTTAAAATAAACAAAAAAACTCAACTTTCAGGTCATCGTCAACACCACTGACGAGTAGACGTTGAACAATAAGCATGTCTCAGCCAGGTTCGTCACTTTTCGGGGTCCCCTTGAAACATTTGTCTGTGCTATTTGTACACGTTGCACGTTTCTGTATTTGGTTGAGTTGTGAACTCTTGTAGCGCATTTCTGTATTTGGTTGCATTGTGATTATTTGCAGCACATGTGCTTTTGTGCTGTCAAACTGATGAAGATGTTTTCTTAATTTGCTGGCCTTTTTTCTATTTGCATGTGTTTTCTACAGTTGCAGCGCGTTGAGCTCTCTCGGCCACCATACTGTACTATGACTGTAGTTAATAATAAGCATAACTTAAGTTAAGTTTCGGGCACTGACATAAACTCCACTTGTGCTGTGGGCTTGAAAGAAGGGTTTTTTCATCCTTTTTTTTTTTCTTTTTTTTTCTGCAATGCATTTCACATATTGCTGCTGGTTTTGGCTTATGAAAGGGGATAAAGGGATAGTTCACCCAAAAATGAAAATTATCCCACGATTTACTCACCCTCAAGCCATCTTAGGTGTATATGACTATCTTCTTTCAGACAAACACAATCGGAGATATATTTAAAAATATTCTTAGTCCTCCAAGGTTTGTAATGGTTGTAAATGGGGGGCCACGTTTAGAAACCAAAAATAATGCATCCATCTATAAAAAATTGTAAAAAAAAACTCCAGGGGGTTAATAAAGTCCTTCTGAAGCGAATCGATGCATTTTTGTAAGAAAAATATCCATATTTAAAACTTTATAAATTCAAATAACTACTTCCAGCGGACGACCGTACACAGAATGCACAAGTAAATTTGTGGCTTAAGAGAAATGTCAGAGGATTTCGATATAAGAGAAGAGGAGCTTAAATTTGTTGCACTGCCCTATAACCGCAAGAGGCATCTAAGCTTACAATACTCCTACATCCTATGTCATACATCACGTCAGAGGATTACTCATTTGGCACAAGTCGACTTGTAGACAGCTGCTATGACCTTGGCTACAAATGACTGGTGATTTTGTGGTGAGATGTGGTGGAAATTACATATTATTTGCATATAATGACTAATAATCAGTTTGGAAATTTGTCTTGAAGATTTTTAAATGTGTAGACATAAAGAAGATTTATTTATTTTCTCTTTTTTTTGCCCATTGTCTTGCTTACATTACTGTGGACAGTGAAGATGTGATGAATGTGTGTTTCTGTTCTCATGTAGACATGTACAGGTTGGAGTTGGTTGGTGGTCTGGGCGCCATCATGCTGTTATTGGGGATCTTCACAGCCATCTATAAGTGCTATAATGTGGAGATCATGCTGTGCTACCGGCGACACTTCGGCAGCGATGAGGCAGATGATGGTACGTCATAATATTACTACTACTACTACTACTACTACTACTAATAATAATAATAATAATAATAATAATTTTTTTTTTCTTCTGCATTGATTGTCCTGAACACTTAGATTAGCTGAGATGGCTCTAAATAATGTCTCTCTCTCCCTACAAACATGCCTAAAATACATGTAACAAACAGTTAGCTATGCAATTATGTGGAAGTGAAAACAGAATAATTCTTCATAGATAGCAGCTTACCCTTACTCACAGTAACTAAACCACAAAGTTCTTACAACACAAGTAAAACAATTAAGTCATTTTACAGAATTAAATGCATCCAATGGCACAGTTACTAAACAGACAAACCAACAGGTCCAGGGCCACAGGAGGTCTTCTGATGGAGCGAGATGCAATTACGTCATTTGACCTATAATGAAACATTCAGACAGCGCAGAACATAGAGAGCATTTCTGTCCATGTTCCAACATTTCACCATTCACCGAACAGTGAGAGCAAAGGGAGTAGCGATTAATGCTCAGTGTTTTGAAATGGAACCAGACATTGTACATGATTATGTACTTGCTTTTTATGATTGTGGGTAGGCCTATATGATGTTGTGTGCACATGTTTTTGGCCATGTAGTGTACAGTTTATTGTAATATGGAAATGGAAATAAGAAAACAGGACAAGTATATACAGTGGTGGTCAGAATTATTGGCACCCTTGGTAAATATGATCAAAGATGACAATACAAATAATTATGCATTGTTTATCCTTTTGATCTTTAATTCATAAAATTTGCTAAAATCTAACCTTTCATTGAAGGAAAAGAATTGAAAGTGGGGGGAAAATCACATTATGAAATAAATGTTTTTCTCCAAAACACGTTGGCCACAATTATTGGCACCCTTTGGTTAAATAATTTTTGCAACCTCCTTTTGCCAAGATAACAGCTCTGAGTCTTCACCCTTATAGGCCCTCCACATGTGGACATTTTTTTATTTTTTAAACTCAAAATACATAGATTGAGAAGGGGCACTATGTTCAGTGGGCCCAGAGGCCTGAAGGGCCTATAAGGGTCTTCCCTAAGGGCCCTGGTCCTGGAACGAGATTTCTACTGGACCTCCTACCACCCACAACCAACCCCTCACTCATCACCCCGGAATTCGCAATAATGCAATGACCAGTACAGGAAGCCCATTTTACCTTGAAACACCATTCATTGTCAATACTGTGGATAATCCTTTTTTTTATACCCGAAACAGGCAACGTTTACTGGGAGATACATATTTTTCAAAATGCCGTAAATAACAAACACCAACCGGGTCCGTGTACTTTTGCCTCCATTCGTTTTTGAAATATGGAAAATGCGGTTTCTTTGTTTTTTATTTTAACACTGATGAATAGAATTAGCAGATACAAGCTAATTTTCTTTATGCAAGATTATTATTTTGTGAAAAATAATATAAATGATATACAACTTGTTATTTAATATGTAAAAATGCTAAATTTAATTTCCAGTGTTTTGCGTCATACACACAGACGCTAAAGCGCCCTCTAGTGCCTTTTCCTCTGGCGTCAATAGAATGACTCTCTTCAAGAGCCTGCCTAAATGACACTGATTAATTTTCATTTGTCAAATTACTATTATTATTGTTTTTACGTTTATATTTTAACCTAAACATTACATTTCTAAACCTTATAGCCCCTTGTTTAGCGCTCTAACATTATTGAGTTCCTGCTTGTGGTCTCAATCCAGTCATTTTGCTTTTTACTTTGTTTTATATGAATAAAGGCCAAAACGACATCTGAATTACTGTGACTGCTTCGTCTGGCTCTGTTAGGTGTTTTATATTATTTAGTTTTTTTGAGAAATTGTTTGGGATTAGGAATCACTTTATAGCTGCTATGCTGTTCAAATTGAAAATATACCAACATTTGTTATGATGACAAAATTATACACCAATATGTGATTTTCATGAAGACAAAATTCTCATGCCCTTTGCCTCAGTGGAGTTTTGACATGAAATATTTCTCAGTTCTCATTGAAAGCAATGCGTTACGGCCGCGTCGCTGCGCATTAATGCTTTACGTGGCTAAATCCTACTAAAACAACATCCAAGGAGAAACTATTCGGCCTGACGTGTTTGTCTGCACATCTTTATTGGTCATTTGATATCAGTGTCTTAATGCATTAAGGGTTTTCTTCATAACTGTATTTTATTTTCTAGGAAAATGCTTAATTGTGTTCATAGTGGGCTGCTTATAAGGTGTAGTGAATTTGCTCCTCCAATATTACCTATAAGCCACATTAAGCATTTTTCACGTTAAGCACTTAGAATATCCCGCTTCGCTGGACGTGTTTGCCGCCAGTATAGCATTCTCTTGGACATGAGGCAGTATGAGACCCCTCGTGAGTGCATGAGAATGAGGTGGAAATCAAGTCAAGTAGGGCCGATTATCATGTTTCAGAGACATGGCTCTCGAAAGTGTGGGAAAAACAACAATTTTACAAAAGAAAACTTGTAAATTGACATTTCTTCGACTTTAATCTGTCCTTTTTAAATTTTGGTTTATAATGATGCAAAACATAAAAATAAAAAAAACAGGACTGAATGTTTTTTGTTTTTCTTGACGTGGTTAAAAACGAAAAACGAATGGACGCAAAAGTACACGGACCCATGAGAATCAGGGTATCTTCCGTTCATTCATGTTTTGATTTAATATTGAAATCAGAAAAATGAGAAAACCACACTTTTTTTCGTTTTTCATTTTTAAAATGAAAACGAAAAAACAAAAAATTGGCTTGATTTTTCTTTTTTCGTTCTGGGGTTGGAAACAAATAAGCACTTTGAATATTCGATCTCTACATGTGGGCGGGAATGAAACGCCTCTTTCCGCTGATTGGTCAACCAGACGTCAAACCATGTCGTCATCAGTTGTTCATCGGTTCAGCTCAACAGAATAAAAGTCCCTCGCTCTACAGCTGTACGGATTCTTAACGCGCTTATTCTACATTTCATCTCTTTCTCATTAAATATTAATTTACTTTGCAGCTGCACACAATTACCCCCAGCCTACAACTTTAGCACAATGCCTGTTTTATTGAAGTGACCAACTATAAATCTAGCGAAGCTGCTCAACGCACTGGGCAGTGAATTAAAAAGTGCAAATCAGTAGCCTATCGATGTTAATATGCAGCAGTCATAACTTTTGTTTTGGACAACACCCTGAGTTTTGGACATTGGATGAATTTGAAATAAGACAAATATAAAAATATATTACATGTTATTAGTTCATCAAAGCGGTGCTATAGAGAAATGGACTTAAAATGCGAATTTGATGATTTGATGACGGAGGTGAACTCGTTTATGCCAATTTGAAATAGGCTATCACACATTTAAAAAAAAGTAAAATAAATAAATAAACGGAAAAATGTTAAAACAGTGTTAAAAATAACCATTATAGTGCTCTCTTAAGAAGGTATCAATTATATTTGATCAATATTAGGCTATATATCAAAACCCTGAAATAACACTAACAATAATGAGATAAAGAGTATTTTTATAGTCTATTTATTGTCATCTGTCTGTGTCAGAAATTAACTTTAATTGATTAATTGATTTTCAGGGGATTTTAGGATTATTTCCTATCTTATTAAACATGTATGCTTTCTTTAATGTTAAGTTTTCAAATTTAGTCATTTAAATTACAATAATGTGACGCTATAGGTTGTTACCAATTAAATCAGTATCAACCAAAGGCTTGCAGAGGTGGCAAAGAAGCACCACCTGAAGTTGCTTTTAGATTTATGAGTTGTTAGATTGCTCAGAGAGGGCAGTATATGTGTAGGAATTACAATTGCATAATGTAATGCCATTAATGATTTAAACATCATTTTGAATACAGAAAATTTTAAATGACAAAATGAAACGATAATTGGATTATGAAATTAATGTCGCCAGTAGGTGTCAGCAAGTCATTGTGTTAATGATTATTTAATGATGATTTATTTAAGCGATTCGTTCAAAATGCTGATTCATTCAAGAATATATCAGTTGGATCTCTATAATCGTTTGGGCCATTGAATCACTCAGTCAACTGATTTGTTCAAAGACTCTGATTCATTCAGGAATGAAACACTGCTCTGTGCGCTATGAGTCAGTCACACAACCGTTCTGATCTGCATTGGAAGTTCAGTTGGCAGAGAAAATAAAACACCGTTTTGTGTGACATTCATTAATACTCAATATTAATGAAATAAACTCAGAATATTGCCTTAAACAAAAGTTATAACTTTAAGAAAAGGAGAAAATAGCATGTTGCCTATTATATACATACTGTTGACATTTGACATGTCCTACACTTCTCTATGAAAAAAAAAAAAAAATAGAATAGGCATAATAGATGTGCTGTGACTGTAAAATACACAAATATATATATTATATATATATATATATATTCATAGCCTATCTATAATTTCAAATCCATCCCATGTTGTCTAAAACAAAATACATTTTTACACTCAATGTATCAAAGTTGTAGGCTGGGGGTAGTTGTGTGCAGCTGCAAAGTAAATTAATATTTATGAGATAAACTAATATTTCTCGTGATGAATTAATGTCTACACAGAATTAAGCCCTGACTCTGCATCAGAACGATTTGTGTCAAGCCATTCACTTGTCTGTCTATTTGATGAGAAAGAGATGAAATGTAGAAGAAACGAGTTAGGAATCCGTGTAGAGCGAGGGACTTTTATTCTGTTGAGCGGAACCGATGAACAACTGATGACGACATGGATTGACGTCTGGTTGACCAATCAGCGGAAAGAGGCGTTTCATTCCCGCCCACATGTAGAGATCGAATATTCAAACTGGTTATTTGTTTCCAAGTTCCAACCCTAGAACGAAAAAAGAAAAATCAAGCCAGTTTTTTATTTTTTCGTTTTCATTTTAAAAATGAAAAACGAAAAAAAGTGCGGTTTTCTCATTTTTCTGATTTCAATATCAAATCAAAACATGAATGTACGGAAGATACCCTGATTCATGAGCAACATATAACTTCATTTTCTTTTTCAACATGTTAAGACAATGTTCACAATTAATATTAGAAATTGTTTTGCTTTTTTTTTTTCTGAAAAAAAAAGTAAGATTAATATATATTTACTTATCACAAAATCTGAATGTCCTGCACCAGTGGCGCCCAGGCTATGATAAATGATAAAAGGATTTGATGAAAAAATCTTTCTTATGCCCCAAACAAACACTAAAGACTTCTTGTGACTATTTTGTGGTACACATTACATTTTAGGGTTAATATTTATATACAGGTCCTTCTCAAAAAATTAGCATATTGTGATAAAGTTCATTATTTTCCATAATGTAATGATAAAAATTAAACTTTCATATATTTTAGATTCATTGCACACCAACTGAAATATTTCAGGTCTTTTATTGTTTTAATACTGATGATTTTGGCATACAGCTCATGAAAACCCAAAATTCCTATCTCAAAAAATTAGCATATCATGAAAAGGTTCTCTAAACGAGCTATTAACCTAATCATCTGAATCAACTAATTAACTCTAAACACCTGCAAAAGATTCCTGAGGCTTTTAAAAACTCCCAGCCTGGTTCATTACTCAAAACCGCAATCATGGGTAAGACTGCCGACCTGACTGCTGTCCAGAAGGCCATCATTGACACCCTCAAGCGAGAGGGTAAGACACAGAAAGAAATTTCTGAACGAATAGGCTGTTCCCAGAGTGCTGTATCAAGGCACCTCAGTGGGAAGTCTGTGGGAAGGAAAAAGTGTGGCAAAAAACGCTGCACAACGAGAAGAGGTGACCGGACCCTGAGGAAGATTGTGGAGAAGGACCGATTCCAGACCTTGGGGGACCTGCGGAAGCAGTGGACTGAGTCTGGAGTAGAAACATCCAGAGCCACCGTGCACAGGCGTGTGCAGGAAATGGGCTACAGGTGCCGCATTCCCCAGGTCAAGCCACTTTTGAACCAGAAACAGCGGCAGAAGCGCCTGACCTGGGCTACAGAGAAGCAGCACTGGACTGTTGCTCAGTGGTCCAAAGTCATTCGGAAATCAAGGTGCCAGAGTCTGGAGGAAGACTGGGGAGAAGGAAATGCCAAAATGCCTGAAGTCCAGTGTCAAGTTCCCACAGTCAGTGATGGTCTGGGGTGCCATGTCAGCTGCTGGTGTTGGTCCACTGTGTTTTATCAAGGGCAGGGTCAATGCAGCTAGCTATCAGGAGATTTTGGAGCACTTCATGCTTCCATCTGCTGAAAAGCTTTATGGAGATGAAGATTTCGTTTTTCAGCACGACCTGGCACCTGCTCACAGTGCCAAAACCACTGGTAAATGGTTTACTGACCATGGTATTACTGTGCTCAATTGGCCTGCCAACTCTCCTGACCTGAACCCCATAGAGAATCTGGGGGATATTGTGAAGAGAAAGTTGAGAGACGCAAGGCCCAAGACTCTGGATGAGCTTAAGGCCGCTATCGAAGCATCCTGGGCCTCCATAACACCTCAGCAGTGCCACAGGCTGATTGCCTCCATGCCACGCCGCATTGAAGCAGTCATTTCTGCAAAAGGATTCCCAACCAAGTATTGAGTGCATAACTGAACATAATTATTTGAAGGTTGACTTTTTTTGTATTAAAAACACTTTTCTTTTATTGGTCGGATGAAATATGCTAATTTTTTGAGATAGGAATTTTGGGTTTTCATGAGCTGTATGCCAAAATCATCAGTATTAAAACAATAAAAGACCTGAAATATTTCAGTTGGTGTGCAATGAATCTAAAATATATGAAAGTTTAATTTTTATCATTACATTATGGAAAATAATGAACTTTTATCACAATATGCTAATTTTTTGAGAAGGACCTGTATATATATATATTCATACTACAAATTAAATAATTTACCAGCTTTTAAAAAATACATTCAAGTGTACTGTACATTACCTAGTTAATTTTCATGAAAAGTTATGTTGTGTTACGTTACTTTTGCAGCACTTTCTCTCATCTGGTCTGAACTTGCTTGGTTTTTTAATTAAAAAAAAAAGTTCTATTTCTGCCAAATGTAAAGGCTCTTTCACACCAAAAGTGAAATGAATAAGCCTCAGGCTGAAGGAAATGCAAATGTATGCATCTACAGTAGAGGGTGCAGCTCAAACAAACCTTTCAGCTGTGCATTTTTACTTCAGCATAAAAAATAAATAAATAAAAATTAAACACAAATGTGTTGTTTATCTAAAGACATTTTTGCTTATTGGTATGGTTGAATTGGATCATCAAAGGTCAGAAGCAAAGACATTGGTTAATAAACTGAGATTAAATACATAGTTTATTTTTTTAGTTTTGTTCAGTTTGTCTAAAAGCAAATAACACTCCCCATAGGTTGACTGAATGAATGAATGAATTAATAAATTAATAAATAAATATATAAATAAAACAAACAATTTTAAGTAGTTTTTTTTTTTTTACTTTATATTAATATATTTTATCGTATATTTTATCATATATTTTAAGAAATATTTTAGATTTATATTAAATCAGAATTTAAGGTTTAATATAATTAATTACATATAATTTGGGAAAAACAAATTAATTTGGCCGTAACAAATTAGAATATTTTTTAAGCAATTAAGTTAAAGTTAATTTTTGTTTTTCGGTGTACAACTTATCTGTTCCTTTCAGACACCAAGGAATATGACGCCTACCTCTCTTACACCAAAGTGGACTTGGAATCAGTGGAGCGAGAGATGAGCGAGGAGGAACTGTTTGCTCTGGAGATCTTACCTGATGTTCTAGAGAAACATTATGGATATAAACTCTTCATTCCACACCGGGACCTCATACCCAGCAGCAGTAAGAATAACACCCTGTTTTCACATTGTTTCATCCTTTCCCTTTCAATTCATGAGTGCAAATTTGTGCAATTAAAATTTAATTTGGCAAACAACGGACACAGCCTTGCGCACCAGCCTGCTGGAGACATACACATAGCATTATGGAAGTGTTTCTGCCTTGTAACTGCAGCTCTACATTTGTCATCTAATCAATTCTAGGGTACTGGAAAGATGTGTAAGGGATAATGTCACAAAATAAACACTGATAGGTGTCCTGTGGCCTGTACCACAAAGTGAGTAGAACAAACTCAGGATACCAGGATTGGTTTTGCTTTGACAAAACAGACCATGTCCAACCACTCATTGTAAACTTTTGTCAGCTCAAATCCTGAGTTTGTGATTAGTCCACATGCACAGAGAATTATGACATTTGCAGAAAACAGAGTATTGTGAAACAAGAGCTGATGGTTGAAGAGTTGCTTGTTAACAATATGAAGAGTTGAAACACATTTAACACAGCAAGAAGAAACTGCAGAATAATGTGCAATATCTCAAAACTGTGAAGTGACGCTTGAGTGATCAAGATTATTCCAATATACAAATAAGCTTTCCTTCGATTCCTCCGTCCTCATTTTCTTTCCTTGCATCCTTCACTCACATCCTACAGGGGTTGGAGCTGAGATGCGAGGAAAGGAAGTGAGGAAAGGAAACAAGGATGCACAAATAAGAATTGAGAAGCACCCCTGGATTCCTGGATGAGTGGTCAGTTGTACACTGTTGACCTGGATGACATGCATTGTTCAGAAATATTTGACCACAGGATAAAGTGAGAGACCAATAAAATTAAATTTTCCAGAGAGCTATGCAATAAATGAACATCACAGCACAGTCTGATAAAGGCGAAACAGATTTTGTTGACCAGGAGGAAACCCACGCCAACACCAGGAGAACATAGAAAGGCTGCCGGTCTCAGCCAGGACTCAAACCAGGCGGGGACATAGATATTAATTGCCTGGAAACACTTTTAAAGGACCACTGAAGTGCCTTGAAACGCACAGCATTATTCAAAGTGTTGATGTAATTTTCACTGAAACAGGAAGACAGGGTAGGACATATAGAGCAGCTCCTCCCATTTTTTAAAATTAGTTTCCTTTATCACAGCTCAGCCGTTGAGCTCGGTAATCAGTTTCCTCTTAATCCAACCGTTTCTCCTCCTAATCTCCTCCATATCACTTAAAATATAACATTCTGTGCAGAATTCAAATGGGTCCGATACGTTTTCTGGTATGTGCCGACTCCACTCTGTGCTATCGTGTCTGGTCCAGAGCAGACTGTGCTTGCGCTGCGGTGGTTCACGTGACACAACATGAAACCAGACTTCATTCGCCCCAATGGAAAGCATATTTACACTGTCTGAATCGTTCCCTATATATAAGTTTTATTTAACAAAGTTCGGGAGGAGCACATTCAGGTAATAAATGAATCAGCTCGGAGCCCTCCCCGGACAGCATGCCAAATACGCATTCATAAGTTCGCCTGCCCATTCAGTCTGAATGGTTAATGGTAAAACAAACTTGGCTTGCTGTCCTCGAAGGAGGCTCGAACCCGAGGCTCGGCTCGAGCTCCGAGTTAAACCCCCCCTATAACAGTACTGCATAGAGGAAGAATAAGAGAAATAGAGGAGGAGATGGGGAGGGGGAGGGATGCTGGAAGAATTGTCGCTGGGATGACACAGTGACTGCTGCTTATATACGCTCGTAATGATGATAGACAGGACTGAATGTTTAGGCTCCTCCCGACCCTACGTTTGGAACTACATTTCACAAGTTCGCCTGCCCATTCAGTCTGAATGGTTAATAGTAAAACAAACTTGACTTGCTGNGAACTCAGAATACACTCACCACTCAAAATGCCAGCGTTTTTGTTCAGTGCTAACTTAAACAACTCTGATTGGCCATTGCGTTCAAGAAATCAACAGATATGTTTGTGATTATCTACATTTCTCAACGCTGCAAAACACATTGTAAATAGAAACCTTTGACACTCTCCAGAGTGCAAACACAGGCAAAACAATATTGTAGAAGACACACCTAGATCTGTTTCTTTGACCATCGAACAGAAATTTATAGCCAGATCTTGTAGAACTTTTCTTCCATCTGGTCTGAACTTGCTTGGTTTTTTAATTAAAAAAAAAAGTTCTATTTCTGCCAAATGTAAAGGCTCTTTCACACCAAAAGTGAAATGAATAAGCCTACGTTTGGAACTACATTTCACAAGTTCACCTGCCCATTCAGTCTGAATGGTTAATAGTAAAACAAACTTGACTTGCTGTCCTCGAAAGAGGCTCGAACCCGAGGCTCGGCTCGAGCTCCGTGTTAAACCCCCAAAAAGATATTTACAAGGACAGCAAGCTAGGCAGTCAACTAAGAGTAGTTCAGCGATATAAGTACAGAAGATTTCAAGGATTTAAACCCCCCCCCAAAAAAAAAGATGAGTAGAGTATTTTTTGCTGTTGCCGTATTGGCGGAACAGCAGGAAATAAAATTTTTGAAACTTCTGTGGGCTAAAAATAAAGAAACGGACTGGTTAGGTTGGAGGGCTATGGGTAAATTAACAATGAAAATTGAATGGCTGCTCATTAACTGATCTGTTTTGCTAGGCTTGATATTGTGGATGGTGCCGCTATATAATACTTGGAGATTGGAGAAAGACAAATTGATCTGCGTCGTGGAATGAATTTAGAATTGCAAGCAGATTTGGCGCATCTGAAAAATCGGAAGAACGTGAGAATGAATAGAGTGTTGATTGTTCTGGTAATGTTTTCTTAGTGATTTCCTGCAGGGGAGGAATAAGCATTTGCTTAATACTTTACGAGTGACAAACGAGAATCTAAAAGGCTGGGTTCAGATATTTGAATTTACATGCTATCAATAGCGGGAGCTCTGCTGGCAAAATTATATTGTAGAAAAAATGGAGCCAATGTCCTAAATTTCTGAAAGGCAGAATTTGGGCAACTGATTTTTAAATTCTGCTATACATGCTGGAAGAATTGTTGCTGGGATGACGCAGTGACTGCTGCTTATATACGCTCGTAATGATGATTGACAGGACTGAATGTTTAGGCTCCTTCCGAACCTACGTTTGGAACTACATTAAATTACTGTATTTGATTTCATGTACATGTGATCTTGTGAACCCCTACATAGTGCACTATGTGCCATTCTCCATGTAGAAAATTGTAATTGTGTGAACAAGTGACCGATTTTAGCCGCAGCTTCAGCGTCTATTTATAATGTAGGGGGCAGGATGCTTTAGATTCTAGAGAGCATTTGATTGGACAAAACATCTGATGAAAAGCTGAAGTGCAGGGTGATGTCATCAAAATCGTTGATCCATATTGGACAGAAGACTGTAAGCTTTGAATGCTTATATCTTCTAAATGTGAATTTTGTCATTGTTTTGGAGCACACTAGCCTATAGATAACAGTAAGACTAACATATTCATACTAAAAGCCGAAAAAACTTAAATTTTGATTTCATGGGGACTTTAACGCTTCAATAACATTTTACACATGCAGCAGTTTCAAATATCATGAAATTATAGTCAAAGACTGTAATTAATAACACAAGACACATCACTCGTATTGTTTTGAATGGGAGAAAGTGCAATGCGCACTTTGCTCACATATGGTGGAATAAGTACCGCCTTCTAAATAAGAGTCAATCGCCGATTGGTAAAGTCATCGTGTCACTGCAGCGGCCGTTAGAAGCTCCGGTTCCTATAGAAACAGTCAGACGCGCGCCTCCGAAATGAGGCACAAGAGACACGCATTTAGGACTGCGCATGCACATTAGCTTGATCCAGCCTGAAAAATAAAAAAAATTTTGTCATGATTTGAGCGTTTAGAAACAAAATTTATGAGACAGTTGTCAGATTTCACTGGTGATTTCAAATATGACATTTAATCGAAAGCTTGGCAAACAGCTTTGGAGAATTGGATGTTTCCCCATTCAAAGAGATAAAAGCTGCACTTGAATGCCCGAGAGGCGTTTCAAAGATGGCCACCGAGTGAAATGACTTGTCTTAAAGGGACTTTGTTATAGTCTAATTATAATTGTGAGAAAAAAAGTCAAAATTTTAAATAATTTTATTCTGTGGCGGAAACAAGCTTCCATAGTTTTCTTACTAATCTACTTAAGGTTTTCTTAAGGCCTTTTTCCGTTATGATATCAGGACTGTTGTATCACTGTAACATTTTTGATTTTATGACTCTTTAAAAATAGATCAATGCATTTTAATACAGTAGTTTGGGGGGGGCGATTGATTGTGTGCTGCTATGCAGTTACTAGAGTGTCCTGGCGATTGCTTGGGCATTTCTATGCAGTATGTTGTTTTAGCACATTGCCCACCATCTGCTAAGATGTTCTGGATGTTTGCTACTGTAGGTGGTTGCTTACCTCCCACCATAGGTGCCGATCCCGTGGGTGCTTGGGGGCTCAAGCACCCAAGGAAAAACACAATATATTCTCCATTCATTTTATCCAATCAAAAAATTGGGATCTGGGAATGTGTGTTTTAGTTTGGTTGGTAGTCATAGGCGGAGTGAACCAACTTCAGGGTAAAGCTAGTGAGATGCACTTCCCCTTTAAAAACAAATACTTTTCCTTTTAAGTTCCAATTTACGTGTCACCACACAACTTACACAATAGATTGTTAGACAGCTCTAGACAAGACAAGTCTATACATTAGAAGCTTCCAATAAATTATTTGTTATTAAATTGTTCGCAAACCACTGTTAATTTTAACAGAAAAGCAAGCATACTGTACGTGGGATTTGGCATGGCAGAAAGCACACAAAAAACTGTCCCTTTATAATCACTAAAGCTGTCACTCTTCTTAATGTATTGCGATCTCACAACGTTATGTTATAATGAACGAAGCTGCACAATGAATCTCTTATTTACATAATGTCTCTGCACTTTGTTATAATGAGAGGATTTCTGAGCGCAGAACTCAGAATACACTCACCACTCAAAATGCCAGCGTTTTTGTTCAGTGCTAACTTAAACAACTCTGATTGGCCATTGCGTTCAAGAAATCAACAGATATGTTTGTGATTATCTACATTTCTCAACGCTGCAAAACACATTGTAAATAGAAACCTTTGACACTCTCCAGAGTGCAAACACAGGCAAAACAATATTGTAGAAGACACACCTAGATCTGTTTCTTTGACCATCGAACAGAAATTTATAGCCAGATCTTGTAGAACTTTTCTTCCAAATCTGACTTGAGATTTTATTTATTTATATATTATTATTATTATTTGTAATTGGAGGTATTTGAGGTATCATCACTCATGTCCATCACATGGCACAAATGGAACAGGACAAACCCCTAAATACACCCTAAATTTAGTTATTGCAGATCACGTCATATTGCTTTGCACAAACTGTAAGCTCTAAAAGCAGATGATGCTTGTTGCTCATACTGAATCACCCAATTTATTTGAATCTCTTTTTGTTGGAGCATGACATCCATAGTCATTTGTCTTTCTCTGTGTCTCCAGCATACATTGAGGATCTGGCCCGGAGTGTGGAGCAGAGCAGGCGTCTTATTATCGTCTTGACCCCCGAGTTTGTGGCCCGTCGTGGGTGGAGCATTTTCCAGTTTGAGCCGCGGCTGCACAGCATGCTGGTGACGGGCGAAATCAAGGTGATTATGATTGAATGCTCGGACCTCCGCAACGTCATCAACTACCAGGAAGTAGAAGACCTCAAACACACCATCCGAGTGCTGTCGCTCATTAAGTGGCACGGTCCCAAAAGCAACCAGCTGAAATCCAAGTTCTGGAAGCAGGTCCAGTACGAGATGCCAGCTAAGAAAAAAGAGACCGTGTCCCGCCGGCAAGTCATGGACTCGGGCGAGCAAGGGCTCTTTGGCGACCTGCAGGCCGTACCTACGGTTGCCATGACTGCGACCTCGGCATCGCTAGCACCGGCTCATGTTGAAATACCAGACTATAATGAGCCCGGCCACCTGGAAATGCGCCATTTCTGCCGCAACTATGAATACGAGCTGCCCACCACTGCTATAGCCACGCTCAGCGGCCGTCACATGTACTGCAATTTGCCCATGCCGCTGCTGAACGGACGTCTGACACAAAATAACATCGAGAAAACCAGGAAAGATTTTCACTTGAACAGCCCATTTGTACAACTGTCTGGACAAGAACTTTCCAGTGATATCTGGTAGAGCACCTTGCAGCAATCGCCCAGCGGGCCCGAGACATAGCTTTGTCTATATCATTTTTTCTTCCTTTTTATCTGCATGATTTCATCTAGTTAAGATTAAAGAGGAAAAAAAGCAAAAGAAACAGAATGGTTATTCTTGCTTTCTTCCAACCTTTAGTGTTTTCATACTTTGTTTAGACAGATGAAGAGCTACTGATATTGTTTTCCTACTTGAATTTTAAGGTTATTATACCATGTACAGTTATTCCATGACACACTGCATCTGCATCTTCAAGTGAACAAACATTAAAGGTTTTATTTGACTTTATCACTTTGGTTGTTATAGCACAATAATGTAAAGACACATCAGCTCATAGCTTTAAAGAATATTACATTCTATTTATGCAAATAAATACTATTCAAATCTAATAAGCACATTAATATTGTTTGTAGCTAGTAAGGAGGAGGTGATACATGTTTGATACAGCTTTGGTTTTCCTTCCTCAGAATTCTGTTTTGATTATGTTTTTCATACAATATAGATAGATAGATACATCTTGTTTATATAGTGTATCTGTACTATAAATTAAGCATTTCAGTGCTGTTGATGATCTAACAGTTTTTATTATTAACATTGATTGATGTTAATTATCAATTTATTGAATTTGTATGCAATTTTGCCCTCTTACTCTAGTTTAAAGACATTGATGATAACTAAAATCAATTATTTCATTTTGTATACTCACGACTTGTATGCCATTTTACTCTTCAGATACATGTGGAAGAGTACAAATATCCGAGCTGTTATTTAACAAATATTTACAAACCTAGCAGCTTGTCTGATTCACATGTTTTTAGTTTTGAATTAGCTTATAAATTATTTGTAATATACCTTGCAAAAAATAATTGTTATCAGACCACCAAAATAAATAAATATATGAGTAATAAAATCTGAGAGATGACTTTTTAATTGCAGGTCAAACTGAAGAAATGTGTGGGGGGTTTTATGTTGTAAAACTGACAAAGTTGACAATGTTTCAAATGCGCATTTTTGAATAAAAGTTTTTAATAAAACTTATGCCAAAGCAAAAGCAAACTCTAATATATAGAGATGGGAAGCTTTGTTTTGTTTTAAGCAGGGGAAGGGGCAGCTTTTCACTTTCTACTCCTGTTCCGCGTTTCCTGTGTTTGTCCTGAGGAATGACAAATCCTACTAAAGTAAAGGACTAGCATATGAATATTAATTAGATCATATTGACGTTTCTTTGTAACTTTCCGGGAGTGTCTAGGAACATGAGCTAATTAATATTTAGCAGCTAAGTTGGACTGTGATATATTGGTTAATGCGCCTGTTGTGAACGCCCACTTACCAATATTAGCAAGTCAGTTCCAACTGCTGGGCGAGAGTTCCGTTATGTTATTAATTATTCATGAGCCAAGCCTTCGCTATAGTAGGATTAAACACGCCGAAGATGGGCAGACATACTGTTCCTTAAACCATGATCAGTTAAGAAACTGATATTGATAGACGAGCTCAAAAAAATGGCGAGAGACTTCACTACAACAAGTCTGAGCAACATTGACCTCGCCTCTTTACGGGTAAGTACAAGTGCTACTGTGTTTATTTTCTTATTCCTGTAGTTTTGCGTCTTTTCAACAGCAGCGATTGGTCGAGGCTTGGTAAAAAGTTTCTCTCAGCGCTTGCACTGTTTTAGTAACGATAACTTGTGTTAAATGTACTTTAAATGCCATTTCAAGTTTAGAGTGGCCGTTAAACTCAGCTGACGCTTACACCTTGGGAAATATTCGTGTACTTTTTCTTCACTTGTCATTGTCAATCGTATATGATCTGGGAATTGTCACTGAGGGTTAAGTAGAGTGAAAACATGGACCGTGTCTCAAATCACGGCGAGCTGCCAACCTAGATATCAGTGTGGACATCACAGCTTTATTCAAATCGAATAAGCTACATCATTGTCTCAAACCTAATGAGATGCCTTGTGAATGTGATCAGTCAATCCATGTCATTTTTCATTTCAGGATCCTGCAGGGATATTTGAGCTCATCGAGGTTGTCGGCAATGGGACGTATGGACAGGTTTACAAGGTTTGTGCTGGTGCCTCTTTTCATTGCTTGGATTGTTTTTTATTTTTGAAAGTTCAAACTGGCATATTTTGTAAGTGAAACATGATAGTAATGTGCAAGAGAATGCAGCATTGCAGTTGTTGTGGATCAGCCTTTTGTTCTTAAAGCTCTCTGACCACGAGCAGCACTAGTAACATAAATAGTTTTGTGGGAAATTTTTGCTAATGAAACCTGCAAGTGTGGTTTTGGTCTTTGACACACTCTCTGGGTGGAGCTCACTTCCTCACGAAGGCCACAACATGCTTCACATAAATATCACATCTTTAAAGAAGTGTGTTCTAAGCCCAAACATCCTGTGCAGTGGGATGTGTAACACAGACATATGTGTTTGATTCAGCTCAGGGTGGATCTGTTACAGTTGCACAAGTCACTTGACAGCAATAGTCCCACTGTGGATCATCTTGAGCAATAGAAACCAACAGGACGCTTTTTTCTCTTCTTTCTGCCATTCTTCAAAAAGACTGCAGTAAAAGCAGCACAACTTGTAGGGTGTTCCCTTTTGATGGGAAGTACACAGATTAGTATTTCTATTTCAGGCTTCGATATTGAAATTGTGTGATACTGCATCAAGTACCATATACCACACATGACTTTTTTCCATGTTGCTATACTAGTGCGGGTCAGTGATGTCTGATACATAGATTAAACCCATCTAAAAAGTTATTACTCAAAACATTTGTAATTATTTTGTTAAAGGTACATAGTGTAGTTTTGGACCTGTTAAAAAAAATAAAAACTGCAGTCTAAAAATACTGGGTTAAAAATAACCCAATTTGGGTTATTTGGCAACCCAGCGCTGGGTAAATATTGGACAGAACATATGCTGGGTTTTTTTTTTTTTTTTTTTACCAAGTTTGCTGGGTTTTATACATTAACCCATTTGCTGGGTTGTTTTTTTAATCAGTGCTGGTTCAGTCAATTTGATATTGGTTTTTAATTTAAAATAAATAAAAATGCACTCTAAAATCTCTATACATATAGGACAGGAACAGTTCATATACAATATTTTTTTATTCAATGGCAAGTCAGTCTTTTACAATCATAAAATACTCCAAAACATTTAATAAATTTGTATCAGTAGGCTGTTCCAGTTCAATAAATGGCAATATTATATATTCATTTATGTAAGTTTTCATCTATCAGGCATTTAAGTTTCAACTGTCAAATGCATAGTGCGACCACATCTGCAATGCTAGTGCACTAGATCAACAGCGCTCCTATTATAGTCAGTGGAGCGCAAGCCAACGTTGTTACATTTGACAGCGATGTTGCACGTGTTTCAGCCCTGGTCGCTTCATTGACTATTAAAATGACCGAGCAGCTGAGATAGAGAAAAACTACCCAGCACCTAGGTAAAAATATTAAAAATAACCCAATAAAATTACCCAGCAGGCTGAACCCAGCATTTGGGTAAATAAAATAACCCAGCATTTTCAGAGTGACCCAGCACATGGGTAAAAATTACCCAGCAGGCTGAACCCAGCATTTGGTTTAAAAAAAAACAACCCAGCATTTTTTAGTGTGTGCATGCATTTTGTGGAAGGACATTGTTTTGGTTGAGCTTAGGCTCTGCACTACTGTGCAGGTGAAAATGACACAATAGATAATGCTTAACATTGAACTCACAGAGCTACATATGGCAATTTATTTGTTCAATAAAATACCTCACTCACCCGTTGAGTAATAAAAACACCATTTCTGAGTCGCATTTACAACATTTAAGTCCCTCAGGTCTCACCATCTCCGAAAAGCCAAGCCAAGGTTGATTGTGGTTTTATTACGAGCTCTGTTGGATTCTTTTTGTCAGCAGACTCTTCTCTGTTCGGTGTTTGTTTAAAACGGGGGATTCCCTGGAATTTCGAAATTTAGCGTGTTCCATGTCAACCTTTCTCTATCGTTGTGACAGCTAACCTATGCCACTCCCACACAAGACATGCGTCAATGTAGATAGAGCAACTTTTCTCTATTTACGAATAGGACAAGACATGGATGGGTGAGTGACATATGTAGACAATTTCCCATAAAAACCATCCTGACAGATCTAAAATAAACATTTATAATAGGCCATAATGAATCAAAAACACGTTTTGGAAGAAGGATTGAGGATGTATTGACTCATTATTTAAACGTAGTTCATTTTGAATGGGAAAAAAAGTTCAATGTAAAGGTACACTATGTAATTTATGTTGTTAAATAATTTTCAACCTAGGAAAAATCACATCCCAAATCCAGGAACCTGCTTTTGCAGCATAATATAACATGATTTATTGCACTACTCTCATGACCATTCAGCATTCAAATATTTATTCTAAATATGAAATTCCACAGCTAGTTCTGTGTTTAGAGCTATCTTACACACAAACTTGTTTCATCATGTATTTTCACTTAAGAACACAAATCCAATCACTTTACTTCCTAGCATAGTGTGCTTTCACTGTTACTACATACAAGTCGCTGAAGTGTGCCGGGTCTCTCTTTTTTATTGTTTCAGGGAATAAACATGTCATATTATATTGTATATTGTTTACTATGCCGCTGTGTGTCATCCACAACAATTACAAAAACTGTAACAAATTATTTAGCCTTTGTTCCTTTACTGAATGCCTTGTAGAATAAAAACACGAATAAAAGCTCTGTATTCCCTGCTCCATTCGCATTTGTTTCTATTGACAGGGACGCATTCATCAGCAGTTCGTTTTTAGGTAATGCCAATTGTTGACAATCCTAACACACTGCTCAAACATTCAAAAAACCTACAAACCTACATTTGAAACGCTTGGATTGAGCACTTCAGTGAATTAAACATTTTTATGTAAAACCATGTTGTCACCATGAACAACATTTTCAACTCAATTAAATCCCACAGTGATCCATGGGATCATCACAGCCCTGTTTTTAAAAACTCTGTCTGGATAGCAAACCCCATAAAGTTTTTATTTTTATTTTTATTTTTTTAACACCGCTGTTTGTTATTCCAAATATAAAATGTAAATTCAGTCATACTGTTGGGTAATATTTGTTGCTTAGTGTAAAATGGTAATTTTATAGCCTATATGTAAGCAAAAAAATAAAATAAAAAAACATTATGGTAACAATGTGTTTTAGAACAACATGAAAACACACATCTCTCTGCATTAATCAAAAAAGAGAAAAAAATAAGCCTGTATTTGTTCGGGATTTGAACCCACGTCACTGGCAACGTCAATGCTCTACCACTCGACTACGAATCCTTTCCGCGAAATGCCCAGAAATGACCTTTTCCAGCTGTAGCCTAACCAGCGTGTCTACGCATGCGAGAGAGAAGCATGTTCAATCGTCTCACTTTGTAATTGTAAAAACAATCAGTGTCATTGAATCTAGTGTATTTTTTATTTTTTTGTAGGTGACATTTCTGCCACTGACTGAGATTATGGTCTTGTGGTGTATTTTTTGTTTATTATAGTGCAAGGGCACATGTTCATTTTGTGAAAAACAGCAGTTCTAGGCTAATAACAGTTTATGTTTTATGGGAAAAAACTAACACAACAAAAGAATGATTGTTTATAATAAAACTTTACTTAAATTTTCGCTGTAATAACTATATATTTTTTAATTCGTTATGGACCAAGCGCGTTCATGTTATTAACGTCTTTATGTGGCATCATCTTATTTTCAATTCCATCACACAGGGAATATAAACACTGAACTCTCTGCAATAATTAATAAGTTTAACTGTCCCCAGACTTTATGAAGGCCTGTGTTGAAAATGTTTAGGCCAATTTACGGAGACCCGCGCATGGGAAAAAGATATAAACTCAGAACAGAAGCATGTTTTTATTAATCATTCACTTAAAACATGAGGACATAATTCATCCCTGCGTTTTAATTCCTTTGTTGTAGTTAAATTGTGGCTACCTTTTAACCTACTTATTCGTTTCTTCGTTTTTCAAATCATAATGAATTATACAATGTTCTCACGTTCTATCTACAAGGATTTAATAAAAAGTGATCACCAATTTCTTAATTCCTTTACAAAGGAGCGATTTAATAAAAAGTGATCAACAATTTCTTAAATCATGGAACCTTTATTTATCTGCATGTAATGCGCAGGGCTCTGTGTTGTAAGGGAATAAATGTTTCAATGTCCATGCGTGACCTGTTGAAATACATCAGTGAAATATTAAATGCATTTTCAAATGTTTTATTTTTAAATAATTTGTCCACAATATTGACAACGTAAATAAATCCACCTGTTAGAAAACTAGGCTATCACTGTTCCACCTAAAAATGCACCTTTTCTGTCATTTTATTTATTTTATGGCATAATGCTCACCTTGTGTAATAATCTAAAATACTGGCTAGTACTGTAAGCACACTTCATGCACTGCCAATCACCGTAGCCTAATATTTCACTGTGACTAGTGTCACGATACTGGAATTTCTAACTTCGATAAAATACCTTGAAAAGTATCGATATTCTATACCATTTTCGATACCATGCGGAAAAAACACTGCATATACTGTCATTTAGATATTTTTAATATTATTTCTTTTTTGTCCATCCATTGAATGTCTAGGCAATCAAAAAACCTCTTCTGAAGAGATCACTTTATATGATAAAGCTTTTAAGCTTTTTAATATAAAACTTTGATCAATTACCATTACAATTATCTCAAAAATATTTGCCAACTCAATTTATTTGTTTTTACAACGGGGTAATTTTGTTGCCATAGCTTACACATAGAACATGGAAGCTTGATTTCAAATGGTAAATTGAATTTAAAAAAGTAAACAGTGAAAAGAACAAATAAACAAATTACTTACAATAGCAGGTAACAATTAAATATACAATTTAATATACAATTAAATAAAGATACAAATGATATAGACTTGCTTTATTTTTCCAGGTAGGTCTAACCGTATTTAGGTAAGAAACTGAATAAAGAAACAAAGTAATCAAATTTAAAAATAACATTGGATAATCTTCATTGTAATGATTAAATACAGATTAATCAATTAAAGTTACACAAGTTAATCGGTCAAGAGCAGTAATGGATTTTCTCTTTATCTTTTGTTGTTTTGCATTAACAAAATAGAGAGTGGCATGTTTATTAGGCTACTGTCCCTTTATGACCTGGCGCATGCACGGATCCACAGTACTGTTACTGTCACACATTCTTCCTGAACTGTTATAGACTCTGTTTACATTAATACTCACCAACATTGGCATTGTGACATCATTTTTGAGTGTATTTGGCCATTAATAAGCCACGGACAAATAGTGCATCTTGACACTTTATGTCAGAGGTGTCTTTAATGTGTGTGTGTGTGCGCTTCGGATGTGAGCGTGAAATCTGCGGGAATGAGTAGAATTATGCGGGAATGAGTAGAATTATGTGCAATCCTTCACCAAAATTCAGACCTGGTTTAACCAACACTATTTAACCAGAGTGAATGAGACGACTGAATGAGAGGAGGCGTATGCGTGTCAACTCGCTGCAGAAATTAGTATTGGAATCGTTTCAGATATTTCAGTATCGATACATATCAAAATATTGATATTTTTGACAACACTAACTGTAACAGTAGTCAAATAGCTGTAACATTAAGCACTTATATGATAGGATAAATAATTAGCCAAGATTAAATGTTATAACACTGTTACTGTTATTATTATTACCAGTAATTTTATTTAATTATTTTATCTTCATTTACAATAGGTCGCAAAATCCTTTTGAGCAGTGGTGCAAACCATCCCTTTGCGCCACCTGGTGGTGATTTTGTGAATGAGTGTCACATGTGACGGTTGTATTTAATGCCAAGGTCTCGCGGTGGCAACACACGCGGCGGTAATAGGCATTTTGGTTGAGTACTTACTGTACCTGCCTGGGTGTTTCCTGCAGTCCTGAAGATCTTGGTTAGCTGGATTTTATGTGCTTGGAGCGAAACTCTGTGGACCTCATTGGACACCTCTGCCACAGACAGTGGTGTTGTTTCAAAACCATGTTGCTAACTAAACAACATTTAGTTTTATTCTAATATCAATTTACAGTCCTTTTTTTTTTTTTTTGAAGAATTTTGATTATTATTAGTTAAATTCTCCCTCCTTCTAGCAATCTGCTAGAAATATCTAAATCTGGCCATGTTCATTCACCATCTCCTGGTTTTAGGATGACAACACAGTGTTTTTATCCCATACTTATCACAGTTTTAGACACTGGTAAAACATAAGTCAGAAACAATGTATTGTTTTTAAGAAAGACTTTAAGATCCTTTTCTCCAAAGTTCCTCCCGAGCTCTAATGTGGATCAGTTTTCACAGCTTTTCAACACGGTTTTAAAGAAATTACTGGAGAACTGCTTTTCTCAAGTATAATCCAGTTGTCACCCTTTTTAGACAGCACTTCCTGTTTATGTCCCAGTTCACTGGCATCCTGGAGAACACGAGGAAATCCCCTCAGACAGGAATATCATCTGAAATCTGCTAACATGTTCAGCTCAAAACTCAGTTGAAACTATAATTCATTTTGTTTCACACTCATAATGTGCAAAACAGGGTTTATACAGGCTTACGCACCAAAGTTTAATACTTGATGCTCAGTTTGGTTTGCCAGCAACAGCCCCACCATTACTACTAATATGGAGACATTACTGTCCTGTTTCCAGTATGGTTTTCTTTTAGTTCCTCATTTAAACATGGTGTTCGGGAGGATGATGTCATCGAGGCAGTTTCCTGTCCCTGATTTGCGCTGGAGTATGTGTTTGAGCCATGACACAGCAGCTCTCAAAGTGCTCGAATGCTGATTTCCAAACAGTGACTGTTACTTTGAATTACATCATGCTTGGTGTTCAGTTATCCCTGTGCAGACCGACCCATTTACACTGAACCGCATTACATCATGAAGTACAGGGAGCCGCTCAATATAGTCTGATCAGCAGTGTCTTAAAGCATAGTTTAGCTCCAACTTGCCTCAACACACCTGCCTAGAAGTTTATGCTTAGTAAGACTTTGATTAGCTGGTGTAGTGTGTTTAATTGGGGTTGGAGCTAAACTCTGCAGAACAGTGGCCCTACAGGAGCAGGATTGGACGCCCCTGTCTTAAAGGGATTGTTCACCCCAAATAGTAAATTGTGTCATAATTTACTCATCATCATTTCATTCCAACCCTGTGTGACATTATTCCTTCCACGAAACATAAAAGAAAATGTCTTCTTTTATGTTTCGTGGAAGGAATAATGTCACACAGGGTTGGAATGAAATTATGTAGTTTTTTCAGTGGTTACCAAATGGTTTCTTTTGTCAAAATATCTTCTTTTGTATTCTGCAGAATAAAGTCATATAGGTTCGGAACAATGTCACTCTGCGCTGTGTATTGTAATCCACAAAAGCGTGAGGTGCAGGATGAATGGGATTTGAGAAATTAATGAACACAGGAAATCAACAAGCAACTACACATTTACGTTCACATGTTTATCATTAAGTTCCCTTGTTAATCCTGTGTATATATTCTCCCTGTTTTGTTCAATCCTTTGTCAATCCTTGTTGTGTGCTAAGTGGTGTTCGTGTATTGATTTCCTTGGGTATCTACTCCTTGTTTATCAAAAGTATTGCCTGGGATTCCTCTGCATCATGCATCTCCTTAACACCTGTATATCTGTGACAAGATCACTTATACTAGACAATTTTTGCACTTTGTGTCATATCAAAAATAACAAAGCAAAAAGCTTATTCTTACTTATTGTTTTGTTCATTCATCAACTGAAAACAGAGACTAAAAGATTGATTAATGAGATTTAAAGAATGAATGTTGGTTAATCAAAATGAGAAATAATTAAAATCAAGAAATCAATATTTTCAACTTAGCCCTATTTCCAAATGTGATTTTATATCAGATACATTTAAACATGTATTTGTGATTCCCCTTAATATCATTGTTGTGCGACAGATTGATTGATCATCATCATTTTGCACGTGTAAGTACAGCAGCCAGACAGCTATTATTTAATGTCCCACCGCTCCTGACCTTTAGGAATTACTAGGCTGCCTGACCAGTACAAAATAAGCTTACCATAGAGG
>RJVU01080398.1:1422628-1441586 GCA_003731715.1 Anabarilius grahami | reverse complement strand
ACCCGCCCGCAAAAAAAAACATCTTAATTAATCACACTATATCGCCCAGTGCAATGCATGCTTTCAATTTCCACGCAGTTACTTCAAATAATTAATATTTTTTCTGATTAGGTAATTATAATATAATGAAGTTGTTCCTGATCACAATACAAATTACATTCAAAACAGTTCAATGAACACGATTTAAACAGTAAAGAAACGAATTATAGGCTAGATGTTTTACACAAACTAAACCACTGACATCCAAATGGCAGACCGCAGTCCGCATCCGGACCCCGGCATATTTCCATCCAGACCACAAGACAGAGCGGTAGCACCATTTTACTGTTTCTAGTTGAAGTGAGCAGCTTGTCAAAACAGCGGTGCGGATCACACCACAAGCACTCAGGATTGTTTATGGTAATGATATTTCAGCACTATATCCTATAGTAGTTTTATCGAAAGCCAAATGCGCTTCATTCAAGCCCTTTCAGCTCCTTGCTCATTCTCTTTTTCTTCAGACGCTTGCCACATTAACGGTGCGTGTCCAGTGGTGCAGAGCAGACTGCAGAGCGAGCATTTTTAATTCATTCCAATGGAAGTTTAGCTTAACGCTCAAACGCATACCACACATAACGCCCCCAACCACTAATACGAAGTTTACTGTAGACATCGTCTGGTGCTAATGAATGTATGTCGCTTTTTCCAGTACATTGGGACGGAGGCACGATACCATGTTTTTCTGTATGATTTACTATGATATCTCTTCAAAAGCAGATCATGAAGTCATTTTAATCGTCCACAATCATAAATTGTGATATCGCACACTTCTATACCTTCATCATACATACAATACTATATGGTTAACTTCAGATTTAAACCATTGGTGGCAGGTGACAGCTGGACAACGGTGTAGGCCTGCAGCTATTTATGTGATCAGTATGTCACTGCTTGATTTATTATTAGTAGTAGTATTATTTCTTGTAAAAAATATCAGTCTTTGTCACTTTATCATTAAATGCTATACTTGATACCATACTAATGTAATGTTGACTGTCTTTATGTGAATGTGGAACTTGAAAACAGAAAAGGAACTGTGCCATTTTTAAGGTCTGTGTATTTGAGCATGACATATGAAACATTAGCCAATAGCCATAATTAGATGCCATATTTCAGCTCACTGAGGCATCCTGGACCTCTTTGGGTTCATGTATCATTTCTTCTATAATTGCTCAAAGAATGTTTGTTTTTCCCCACAGTAAGTACACCGATATTAGGTGTTCTTCTGTGCAAATATATCTGTTTTCCCTGTTTTCATTTTTCTGGATTCACTGTTTTATGATTTTATACAATGTTATCATCAAAAATGTATGGGTTGTAGTGAAGATTTTACCTGTGTATATATGGTATGACAATAGTTTGGTCAAATGAACCGGTGAAATGCTGGTGAAGTGGCTCACAGAGCAGCTCTGCAGATAAAGTTTGTGTTCATGTCGTCCTCATATAGTGAGATGCAGATGAGCATCACGTGTGCTTGAGTTTCTGTAGTAGAACAAACTGAGACGTGCACAACATGCAGACTTCAGATTTCAACAGCAGTCTTTAATATTCACACACACACTAGTCCATATCGCCATTTGATTACGTGTACAGCTCTACTTTTGCTCTATTCATCCAAATTTGACCAAATTCTGTGAAATTTACATTATACAGTAAATTCCTTGGATTCCAGGATCAGGCTAACAGCACAGTATTGTTGAGCAACTCAGTTACTTAACCAATATAATAAATAAGAGAATAATCAGAATATTTAGCTGCTACAAGTTCATCTGACATTTATAGGGCTTTATTACAGCTGAGCTGTAAATGTTCTAGCAATAAAAGAATCGACTGCTCTTCCTGATTTGTCACTGTATACACTGTGGAGCTACTCATTCATTTTGAGACACTTTAAAGATGAAGCACACAAGTGCAGACATTATAAACATTCACGTGTTCACGTCCTTCAGCAGGGCCACATGGTCGTGTGTTGTTTCTCATTGTTGTCCTTGTGTTTGACAGGGTCGGCATGTGAAAACAGGACAGCTGGCAGCAATCAAGGTCATGGATGTGACTGAGGTATGAGCTTCTTCACCTTTCTTATGTATAAATGTAAGAATTTGCCATTAAAGATGACACATGGGTCATGAAACCCCCCTGTTTTAGCCTGGTCGTTCACACCTTTGAGCTGAAAAATCTCTGTAAAAATGGCCGTGTAAAGCTCAGGAAAAGTGGGCGTGGGGGGGTAAGAGGGGAGAGAACAACCAATGAAACAGAGACATACAACACACTCATTATACACAATAATGAATATTAATATATGAGCACGGAGAAAAATGACAACAAACTCCCAAGCACAAGGGAGAAATACGAAAGAATATTTAAAAGGGCAAATAATACTTTCATTACGTTTACAAGCACTACAGTCTCGTGATAAACGACACGTAGTTTAACAAAGAAAGAATAAAGACAATTTTTGTCCATTCTCTAAGTCTTTTGTTCATCAGAATAATCGTGTCATTGCGTTCAGATAGGCTACACCACTGTATCAGTGTCCAGTTTGCACATATAATTAATTTGAAGAAGACTTGATGAAATATGTGTGCATACACCGTGCTGGTTCATGTTTGGTGCAGGAGAATATGTGAAATATGTCTATAAAAACTTTAAACACGGATACTTTATTCTGTATTAGCTAGGATCCACGTGGCTAGTGTTGTTAAACACAAAGCGGAGCTCCGCACTGAAACCAATCATATGCGCGCTCCATGTGTATATCATAACAATTGTATTTTTGATGTGTTCGTATTCAAACTCCAGTTCTGACCGCATCGCGGGCAAAATACAAACAACACTCATGTCCGAACGCAGAGGTAAATGAACAGCACTTTTTATGACATTTGAATTCTCCGCTGTAATGCGGTCTTATGCGAACATATTTTCCATTTGTGCTGGTAGATCACTGCAAAACAATTCACATGCACCCAAGCTTTTGCTCTGGTCGCAGGAAAACACATTTTTGTATTGTAGCAATGAGGTGCACGAGCACCAACAATATGTCTCTGAATGACAAGAGACAGAGGCAAGAGAAGTGATACTTCCTCATGCATAATACCGCAATTATAATCTTATGCATACTACAGCGCAGTGATTGGATTGAATGAGCTTTAAGTCATGAATAAATGTAGACGTCAGCATGTTCGACCAGCCCATACTTGGAGCCAACCAGCACTCCGGATCTTGCCGGTAGTACACGATGACATCAGATTTTGTGACGTTGCTTCGACTTTGCTTTTCGAATCGGAAGACAGAAATCGCTCTGAAAAATGCAAAAATAACTAATTTCAAATTATAAATAAAATTAATGAGTACCTTTAGTGTTTTCAGTGATGTGCAGCCTATACATATCTGTTTACAGTTAAAAAAATGTGTTCTGGGGTTTCATGACCCTTTAAGGTATGCCCTGGAAATCAAAGGTGGCATATATCACGAATATGCTGATTTAAGTAAGAGTTGATTGAACACTGATGAGAATATTGATTCAGAATAATTTTTTTCTCAGACAAGTAATATATAACAAGGTTTAATGTCGCGCTCTGCTGAAAACATTTTTTATTTTTTTTATTTGATATTTCTGATATCTTACATTGATAACACAAGCTTTTATGCTTTTGGTTGCCAGATGTCAAGAGTTCAAACCCCTCAAATAGAGCTTTGCTCCTAAATGGATATATTTTCTGCCTAGTGTTTTACTTAATCTCGCTCCACTTATGATCTAAAAACATGAATGCTGGAGTTGAGCATTTATTATGCTTGCAATAGTTTGGTCAAATGAAAGTGTCATGCCAGTATGTGTTCTTTCAAGAGGTTGCTGTTTTCTGCCACTAAATATGTGAGCAAATTTCAGTGATGAACTGAATGCACTCATGCAAACATTGTTTTAATAGGAAAAAATAACATAATTTGGAATAGTTAGAGTTAAAGGTGAAGTATGTATATAAGATATTTTTTATGTTAAAATACATTGACTACCATTACTATAAGATTCATGGGTTTATCTGAAAAGACATTCAGCTTCGGTTACAGATGTGCAAGCCAAATTTTGCTGCATTAAGACCTTCAAAGATTACACAGGTGAACACGACAAAACGAATACAGCATTGCGACCATACAGCATCATCATTCGCCTGTTCATAAAGACAAAAATAACAGCTAAAAGTATTCCCAACATGTTGTACCTTTTATTTAAAGTAGCCTACTTTGACCTGTTGTCTTCACAAACACCCAAAAGAGCCGGGAATGTAATGTTTGGGGAGTTGGGGGAAGCACGAAGGGGTGTTTTGTATTGCTTTATTTTTGTAATTCCACTGGGTGCTACTAGTGTTGCAGAAACTATATACTTCACCTTTAATATTATAAATTTCACTGACTAGGTTTTGAAAAAACCATAAACATATTTTTCTTATTTTTTCCAGTTTTCATAATAGAGAATATTAATGTAATAAATATTTTCTGGAAACTCTATAAGGTCAAATAAACCATGCCTCTGAGTTGATGTGAGCTGACTCTAGATTGACAGTTGTGATTAATAATCACAGTTATAATTTTTGAGCAAAATAATTGTTTATTTGTTTACCCATTATCATGAATCCCTAAATGAAATACACTTGGTAATGAAAAAACAGCTAATCATACACTAAAAGACCAAAGGTTTGGTGTAATTGACAACTTCTGACATGTCAGAGTGGTGTGCTGTTTATGGAACACATAAACATTTTTTTTTTTTTTTTTAATGCACAGGCCTCTTTCAAACAACAGTGATTAATAGTGGTTTGAAAGAACAAACAAACACAATGAATTATTCCATGATAAGCATCCACCCTAGTTGGAATATTTTGCATTTATAGATGCATTGTGTCAGATCTGATGTCAACGACATTTGGCTCCAGCAAGAACCAATGGCATTTGGAATAATGACATGCAGTAAAACATAAATAATGTTTTGGCTGAGAGAAAGATCTGTAGATAACGACATTGGTACAAATGATAAAAGATCATATTTAGATTGATGATGTTAATTGATCTGTCTGATACAGGGTGTGTAATCTAATTAATTATTAATGAATGAATGAATGAATGAATGAATGAATGAATGAATTATTCATGATATCACAACCAGACAGTCTGCCTGGTCACTACACAAGCAATGTGATAGCCATTAACTCATTACACAAGGCAACAAGCCTGTTTGAATATTTTTGCAGAATTTAATTTTTGTAACTTGACCGTGGATTCAGTGCATGAATATACAGATTTTAGTCAATACAAGTGTTTTTTTAGTCAATATGAGTCAGTTATAAAGGTTTCAGGGAAAGACTCAGAACTCCCCATAACAGAAATGCTGTTTCCTGGTTCCCTTTCCGTCTTGCATTATCTGCCATGGGAGATAACGGAGCAATGTAGTGCTCATTTGAACCCCAGGCTCCAGATTTCCTTTCCCTTGACCATCACTTCCATACACACCTCTCCTGTCTTTCCTCTTAGGACTGTGAAATCAGCCTTTACATATTAATGCTTATGTTTGGAGTGCTCCTTTATAAAGGGAGTCTCAATATATTGTTCTTCCTTAACTCAATAATGACATTTTCTATATTCTCTTGTTTTAACAGGCATTGTTATTCCTACTGTCATTTTCATTATTTAAGTTGTCTCATGGTGAAATAGATCAAATGAAAATGTACAAATGTATTTTGTCTTCCACAGGATGAGGAAGATGAAATCAAACTGGAGATTAACATGTTGAAAACACATTCCCATCACAGGAACATAGCCACGTATTATGGTGCTTTTGTTAAGAAAAGTCCTGCAGGTCAGGATGACCAGCTTTGGGTGAGTATCTACTGAACCCAAATAAACAATCAACCTGATTTCCTCTAGAGGCTGTTAACTGCATGTGTATATTGTCTCACATTACTAGAAGAGCCATAGTTTGTGCTTATGAGGTTACAGAGACACCTTCCAAAAAGGGTCCCAAACAAAATCAGGCTTTAACGTCTTCTGTGCCCAGTTACTGTACGTGTTATAAGGTTTCTAGTCATCCACATCATAAAGGGGCAGTTCACCCAAAAATGTAATCATTTATTCACACTCATGTAGTTCCAAACATTTATGACTTTTTTTCTTTGAAACACAAAAGACTACATTTTGAAAAACAGAATTAGCATATTTTGGTCAACCATATTGTCTAAAGCAGAAGTCACACCTGAAGAGATTTTTCTGACATTTGCACCTAGAACCCAGTGATGGAGAAATTTAGCTTTGTTTGTTTTTTTTCTGCTGTTTTTTCCTCACACGGCAGAATGGCAATGGCAACCATGGGTGGGAGCTGCGCTTTTCTTGCTCTCTGGACACGTTTTACACTGATGGTTACTTTTGTGCAGTGCTTATCTGTTGTGGATCCCAACCTGCAACAGCTGTTCTGAGATCTTTTCATGGACATTGCTGTAGGCTTTGATTGTTTAAAGTTGTAGCAAAAAATGTAAAGTGTATTATCGCACAGGCACAGCTCTATATGTGTGTATCCACATACAAACAGTATACTCACATAGGGTGATATATACTATTTAGCAAATCTCAACTGCTTGTAAATTATCGCATGAAGATAAGGCATAAATATATTAATATATAATATCGCGATTTTCTGTAAATCTATACAAATACATTTGACTTGGCAAACTTAAAATTTCCTCCAAGTAAATGCTAAATACTTCTCAATATTTAGCAGTGTAAATTTACAACAGTAAGTATCAACTATGACAAATATGTGTACATGTGTGGCTGCTAACCTCCCACTGCTCTGCCGTTACGATACCTTTAAAAGAGTCCCTCAAAAAGTTCATTTAAAAGTTAATTAAAAGGAGCATTAGTATCTGCATTGGGAAATGGCCTATTGCATTCTTTCTCTCAGCAGTCCATATCTTCAGGGCCTTCAAGGCCACTGTGTGAGGGTGTGTGGGGTGTGTTGACGTTTAACTGAAGGACCTTACTATCCTGATTAAGCTACTGAGATAAATAACAATGTAGATAACCAGTCTAGACATCTATGCTGTCACTTTTTTGTTAGAAGCGAGATGTTAAATGTGCTTTCTTTGTGTGTCTTGGCCTTCAGCTGGTGATGGAGTACTGCGGCGCAGGGTCAGTCACAGACCTGCTGAAAAAGACCAAAGGGAACTGCCTTAAGGAGGACTGGATTGCTTACATCTGTAGAGAGGTTCTGAGAGTGAGTAAGCACATCTAAGACTATTGATAGGCCATTGAAAAAACAAAAAACCAAAAAAAATGTTAAGGCGTTTAGGTGGAGGGAAATCTTTAAGAGGAGGCAGACTCAGCTATAAGAGCCTCTCCTGTGGCTCCAGTGAGCGTAGTATATATGCTATAGTAAATATGATCTAGTTATCTAGTGCGTGTAAAACAAATCTTATGTTCATTGAATAAATGAAACAATTACAACTTTCAGTATGTTTGCAAGGACAAATTGAAACTGTAAGGATCATAATTAGTTTGTACTTTAAATTGGCTAGAGAGATCAGTCCACCTGGCTGATATATGCATTTTTTTTAAGTCTTCTTAAATGACAGTGCTAAGTGTAAACTCACTATTTTCATGTAGACTGAATTACGTAACACGAATGCAGTATTTTATGACAAAATGCAGTCATCCTTTAATGTGTATTGTACCCAGAAAGATAAAAACCAGTTGCATTTCATCATTGGATGAAGTCTGCACTCCAGTTAGTGCACAAAAGTTTATGTTGATAACAGAAAACATCCATAAAATCCCCCCAGCATATCATAATTGCATTTCATCCACAAAAATCTTTGAAGGAGACACGCATTTTTGTTGCCGAAAGGGCTTGATTGGATTATGAAATGCATTCTGTCCACAAAGCATTTTTGTACAACCCATTTCATCCTTCAGCATATTATGAAATGCATTATCAAGTAGAAAATTGGGAAATTTCATCTGGTCTAGAGAAAATAAAGCAAATAAAGAAAACATAATCTTAAAGGGCACCTATTATGCAAAATTCATTTTTACATGTTGTTTGAACATAAATGTATGTCGGCAGTGTATGTACACAACCACCCTATAATGTATAATAAAAATCTACCCACTCCTCTTTTTTTAATCCCCATAAATCATAAGCAGTGTCTCAGAACAAGTCGTTTGCGGATTCTAGCTTTTGTGACGTCACAAATGATTAGGCTCTGCCCACGACTGCCCAAGGACTCTGCTCTATTAGCATAGACCCCTCGATGAATGAGCTGTACACAGTCCGCCATGTTTATATCCTCACCAAGAGCATTTTTCAGGAGCATTAATGTAAGAAATTTATTCTTATTAAAGCTAATAAATTATTCAATCAAGAGCAGTGAGTGATTTTTGTTTTTCTTTTGTTGTTTGATTCATATTAACAGCATATATAGCAGTAGGTACTGAATATTACGCTTCTTTCACTTTAATACACAGATTTCTTAACCGACTGTGTTTATGTGAACTTTGTGTGTATGTGAACTTTGTGTGTATTTGACAGTTTAAGTGCAAAAAACACGTGAAAGAGAACTTGGTTTAATACTCACGGAACATTCCGTCTGACATCCAGCTTTCTGTGTGCGTGCTTCAGATGTGTGCACTCAGAAAACCATATATCAGAAGTTTAGACTGATATGGCTTTAAACGCATGCAGATAATAAACTTTCATGATGATAAAGACCTGTAATGTCACATGAGCATGATCACGATAGGGATGATAATTAAAACAAAACAGATGTTTTGTTACTTTTTGAGACAGTATCCAAGGCACGAGCTGTATGCTCCACCCTCTTCTGGACAGTGGGTTGGGGAGCAGCAGCTCATTTGCATTTAAAGATATATGCACAAAAACAGCATGTTTTTCCTTCTGCTCAAAATTGGGCATTTACAACATGGTACAATAAATGACCTGTGGGGTATTTTGAGCTGAAACTTCAGACACATTCTGGGGACACCTGAGACTTTTTTTTTAAATATCTTGTGAAAAGGGGCATAATAGGTCCCCTTTAATTAATGACATTATTTGTATACATGCTCTATTCACGGTCAACCATAAGAAAGTGAAGCTTATAATTGTATTTAAATGACATTTCTATTAACTCTTCTGTAATTTGTAAAGTCATTTGTCCATTTGTAAAGTCATTTCTGTCAACATAACAGAAAAGTGTTTTATTAATTAATTAATTAATTAATTAATTATTAGTTTTTTAAGAAAAGATGGAGCAAGTTGAAATACATTTTTATGCTGATCAACATGATGCCACAAATGATGTCGACTGAGCTTAACCCGAAATATTCCTTTAATTCCATAATTGAAAGTGTCCAATAACAGGTAGCTCTTGAAATAACGTAGTATTTGGCTGGACACCCCTATCAGGTGACTCACTCTATGTTAAATTAAACATTTAATGCTATGTCTGGGATCTTTGTCTCATTTGACACAGTATTATTAATTTCTTTGTGTAAAACATTTCTTTTTTTAATGAAGCAAAACTGCAAGTGCGCCTAAGATATGTGGTAAGATAGCATGTCTATCACACCACTTTACAAATTGTCTTGGATTATCATGCAAACTATTGAAACTAAACATTTTCACTAAATTAAATATTCACTATTAAAATGAAGAGAAAAGAAAAAAAAAATGTTAAGAAAAGTGAAATATAGCTACATTTATTTAAATATATAGAAAAAGAATATTACTAACTGGTGTGGATAATTGTCTGTGTTTGTGACACTGATTTGCTACTGTTTGTGTTCTCAGGGTCTGTTACACTTGCACTCAAATCATGTGATTCATCGAGACATTAAAGGACAAAACGTGCTGCTGACAGAGAATGCTGAGATTAAACTCGGTAAAACCAGAAACAAACCATTACTAGCATTAAACTCTTAAATGCTTTATATGAAAAACAATGCATGGTCATGGTCACATGACAAATACTGTAAGTGCTGGTACAGTACAGTGGTGTAAATAAGTGTTTGCCCCCTTCCTGATTTTTTATTTTTTTTCATGTTTGTCACACTTTAATGTTTCAGATCATCAAACAAATTTAAATATTAATAAAAGATAACACAAGTAAACACAACATGCCGTTTTTAAATGAAGGTTTTTATTATGAAGGGAAAACAAAATCCAAACCCACATAGCCCTGTGTGAAAAAGTGCTTGCCCCCTAAACCTAATAACTGATTGGGCCACCCTTAGCAGCAACAACTGCAATCAAGCGTTTGTGATAACTTGCAATGAGTCTGTTACAGCGCTATGAAGGAATTTTGGCCCACTCATCTTTGCAGAATTGTTGTAATTCAGCCACATTGGAGGGTTTTTCGAGCATGAACCGCCTTTTTAAGGTCATGCCACAGCATCTCAATAGGATTGAGGTCAGGACTTTGACTAGGCCACTTCAAAGTCTTCATTTTGTTTTTCTTCAGCCATTCAGAGGTGGACTTGCTGGTGTGTTTTGGATCATTGTCCTGCTGCAGAACCCAAGTTCGCTTCAGCTTGAGGTCACGATCAGATGGCCGGACATTGTCCTTCAGGATTTTTTGGTAGACAGCAGAATTCATGGTTCCATTTATCACAGCAAGTCTTCCAGGTCCTGAAGCAGCTAAACAGCCCCAGACCATCACACTACCACCACCATATTTTACTGTTGGTATGATGTTCTTTTTCTGAAATGCTGGGTTACTTTTATGCCAGACGTAATGGGACACACACCTTCCAAAAAGTTCAACTTTTGTCTCGTCAGTCCACAGAGTATTTTCCCCAAATTATTGGGGATCATCAAGATGTTTTCTGGCAAAACTGAGACGAGCCTTTATGTTCTTTTTGCTCAGCAGAGGTTTTCATCTTGGAACTCTGCCATGCAGGCCATTTTTGCCCAGTCTCTTTCTTATGGTGGAGTCATGAACACTGACCTTAACTGAGGCAAGTGAGGCCTGCAGTTCTTTGGATGTTGTTGTGGGGTCTTTTGTGACCTCTTGGATGAGTCGTCGCTGCGCTCTTGGGGTAATTTTGGTCGGCCGGCCACTCCTGGGAAGGTTCACCACTGTTCCATTTTTTTCATCATTTGTGGATAATGGCTCTCACTGTGGTTCGCTGGAGTCCCAAAGCTTTAGAAATGGCTTTATAACCTTTTCCAGACTGATAGATCTCAATTACTTTCTTTCTCATTTGTTCCTGAATTTCTTTGCAAAAAATAAAAAATCAGGAAGGGGGCAAACACTTTTTCACACCACTGTATATATGGCTGAAGACATTGTTGAACTGTTTAAATGATTTCCTGTGGTTTCAGTGGATTTTGGTGTCAGTGCTCAGTTAGACAGGACGATTGGCAGAAGAAACACATTCATCGGGACACCATATTGGATGGCACCAGAGGTGATAGCGTGTGATGAGAATCCTGACTCTACATATGATTATAGGGTAAGCAGGCAGGCTGTCACTCAACTGAGAGCCATTTAAGCGACTAATAGTATTATTTTGTCATCGACATTTCGACATTTGCTAACTTGAAATTCTCAAAAAAAGGAATCATTCACTATTCGTTGGCAAAGTGATATTTCAGTATACTTTTGTACTGTTCATGAGTGGTTGAATATGTTCATGAAATACATTGCATAATTTCACTCTGTTTTTTTTAGAGTGATGTGTGGTCTCTGGGTATCACAGCTTTGGAGATGGCAGAGGGAGCACCCCGTGAGTTTACACGATTCCTAAGGATATTCTGGAAAAAACTTTTATATAACTCTATACAAGTTGCATATGATTCAATGGTTCTTTGTTTTCCACATTTCTCCACAGCTTTGTGTGATATGCATCCAATGAGAGCACTGTTTCTAATTCCACGGAACCCTCCTCCCAAACTAAAGTCAAAGAAATGGTAAGATTACTTTCCTTTATCATAGAGAGCATTTGTGACACGTGCCAGCCAGAATGTCTTCAGTAGAATTTCCAGTGAGATCTCACTGTTAGTTGAACTGTTAGTTCCAGTAAAGGATTATTTTGCATATTTGACAGCAAAGGAGTANNNTGGGTGGGATGGGTGGGACATGTCCCCATCACTTGTTTTCGTTTGTTTGTGTTAAATAAGAGGTTATCTGACGCTGGGATATGTTGTTTTTTAAATCATGCTGATTAAGTTTATTAAGTATTTTTAAGTATATTTAGGTATATTAAGTATGGTATATTTTTTTTTTATAGTATATTTAGTTTTTTATTTAAGGTTATAAGTATATTTTGTTATTTTCACTACGCACTTGAATTATCAGTAGTAGATATTACTGAATGACAAGTATTGGTAATAAAATAAAATATTTTCTTACTTGCAGATCAATAAAGTATCTGCATAATCTTCCTTATTGACTAGTGCTGGCTACTTGAAAATTCATTATAATTCAACATAATGATGTCAGACTGATCTGTTACCTATTTAAGCTCTGTCTGTGTGTCTAGTACATTATACCCCCTCCCTCCCCCCATGTATGTTGAACAGTAGGATGGAGTATATAAAATTGCAAAATAAACATTCATCAATCAGTACTTTTTACTTTTAATACTTAAAGTACATTTAAAAAAAAAAAAAGTCAAGTACTTTTGTACATTTACTCAAGTAAAATTAAAAACTAGTACTTAATACGTGTAATGGAGTAATATTTTAATAGGGTATCTTGATTTATGTACTTCATCCACCACTGGTATTTGAAGAGTATTTAGTAGCATTTAGCAGATTTACTGTCACACTGAAGACATGTATGCAATAAATCTGTTTTTATTGCTTCTCAAGGTCTAAAAAGTTTCTGACATTTGTGGAAAGTTGTTTGGTGAAGAACTACCTCCACAGGCCATCCACAGAGACCCTCTTACGCCATTCCTTCATTAAAGATCTTCCTAATGAACGACAAGTACGCATCACACTCAAAGATCATCTTGACAGAACCAGGAAGAGGAGACGAGAGAAAGGTGTGTGTTACAAACCTTTTTTTAAATTTGTCTGGGGTAAACAAGGGTGCAACATTAAAACACTGAACGTGTACTGGAAAATAATTACACACCATTAAGTCAGCAACGTGTTTGTTTATTATAGTGAAATCAATACCAATTAATTCAAAATATATTTACATAAATTTGCAAATTATATACATTCGTTAACCAAGCCAAAAATAATTCACAAAAGAACGGGGAAAAGAGAAAAGAACGAGACCGTGCCAAATCAAAGAAAGAAACAAAATATAACCAATCTTACTAATCAGAAAATAAAAACTTCTAATCTAACTCAACCATCAATATTCACAAAAAAAAAACCTACATTGAACAAAAAGAAAAATCTTCAGCGTCAAGGACGCCCTAAATACACTACCCTTACTAAAACCAAAAATACAAAAGTGGCACGTGTCGCTAAACTAGTGTTCTATACAAAAATTGATATCTCAGTGTGGCACATGTATATCACATGATATCTTACCTGTTCTTTATCTCTTTCCCCGTTTAGTAATGTCGTTTTATCAACCAGATAACTGAAACGGCAAGAAACACCAGAGAGAAAAGATCGAATGGGCCATTGACACTGACTTAACAAAGAACACAGACTTAAAGGGTTAGTTCAGCCAAAAATGAAAATTCTGTCATTTATTACTTACCCTCATGCCGTTCCACACCCGTAAGACCTTCGTTAATCTTCGGAACACAAATTAAGATATTTTAGTTGAAATCCGATGGCTCCGTGAGGCCTCCATAGGGAGCAATGACACTTCCTCTCTCAAGATCCATAAAGGTACTAAAAACATATTTAAATTGGTTCATGTGAGTACAGTGGTTCAATATTAATATTATAAAGCGACGAGAATATTTTTGGAGTGCCAAAAAAAACAAAATAACGACTTTAGTTATGGCCGATTTCAAAACACTGCTTCAGGAAGCATCGGAGCACAAATGAATCAGTGTGTCGAATCATGATTTGGATCGCGTGTCAAACTGCCAACAGCTGAAATCACGTGACTTTGGCGCTCCGAACAGCAGATTCAATACACTGATTCATTTGAGCTCCGATGCTTCATGAAGCAGTGTTTTGAAATTGGCCATCACTAAATAAGTCGTTATTTTGTTTTTTTTTGCCGCTCCAAAAAGATTCTCGTCGCTTTATAATATTAATATTGAACCACTGTACTCACATGAACCAATTTAAATATGTTTTTAGTACCTTTATGGATCTTGAGAGAGGAAGTGTCATTGCTCCCTATGGAGGCCTCACCGGATTTCAACTAAAATATCTTAATTTGTGTTCCGAAGATTAACGAAGGTCTTACGGGTGTGGAACGGCATGAGGGTAAGTAATAAATGACAGAATTTTCATTTTTGGGTGAACTAACCCTTTAACTAACAAAGATTAATACAAAGATGGTACAGGACAAAACAAGAACGCTAGTCAACCACCAAATAACAAAACAATGTGTGGCGTGCCAGAGAACTCCCGCTTCCTGCACAGGTGCGCTCTTTAATAATCAACTAGGGCGCCCTCATTGGTGAAGCCGCGCGTTGTCGTCACCAAGCATCACGGTGATTGGCAAAAGATTTGACCACTCAGGCACCCGCATCACCCTGCTGAAACGAAAGTAAAGACAAAGAAAAAAAGAGAAGAGGGAAGAAAACAAAAACTGAATACCATTCCCAAAACAAATAATAACATTGGACGTAACAGTGCGAGACACAGTCTGAAAGGAGAGACATGTAGATTTTTGTATGGTGTATTAATTTAGCTTGAATGAATAGACATTCTGATTTAGACAGGCGGGGTCATTTCAGGCTATGTTCTTTCGCTTTCCAACTTTGGGGATTTTTGCATATGCCTGAAATGACAGTGTTGTTAAAAGCAGTTTTAATAAATCGCACACACTCATTAAAAACAAATTGTGTCCTAGTGCTGCAGGCAACGTTTTCCGAGCACCTCTCCCCTTCTTCTGCTGTGCAAGCATGAGAAAAATTTCCTCACATACTGGATGAATGTTAATGTCGACGGTAATAGTGCCGACAACAGTTAAATCATGACTTGGGCCCTCACCTATGTAGTTGACCTTTTATTAGTTGAACAACATTAAAAAAATATCCACTATTCAGTATAATTTGCTTTTGGTTTGGGCAACATGGTTGGCCTAATTTGTCTCAAGTTTTGTTTGTGACCAATCTTAACAGAGGGAACGGAATATGAATACAGTGGAAGTGAAGATGAAGACGATGGCATAAATGAAGATGAAGGTGAACCCAGGTATGTCTTAATTCATATTTCCGAAAAATAAAACGACAGCAATCTATATATTACACATTTTGGAGGGTGGAGATTGGCTGACAACAAAGAGGGCTTGATAGCCATTACAAAAGCACAGCAACTGATTTCATTTTGATGAAAAGACAAACTAGACTCTTTTCCACAATCAGGTTTGGCTAATACCAACTAATGAAAAATGTTGACAACATTAACGCTGTACGTGTTTGTTTGTGAGTGAGAGTGTGTGCATCAGCATTAGTGGTCATAATACACAATAACATTTTTATATAAAATATATTTCTTGAGAAACTTATTTTCTCAATTCACAAACAAAAGAAAAATAATTAATCGTTTACTTGTTTAATATCCATTATATAGTTATATAGAGTTAATTTCCTGATCTGGGCCAGTGAGCATGGCTATGGTTTCTTTTTCCAGTATGTTCTTATGAAATCAAGATTAGAATGTATGTAACCTTGGTGGCCTTTAATGCTGTAGGTGAATGGAGGAGGATAACATCTAGGGATGGGCAATATGACGAAAATCTTATTTCACGGTATAGTATCACAATAACGATATGCATCACAAGATAGTTATTTTATTTTTATTAAAAATAAGAACAAAGAAGCAAATTACCAACAATAAGATAAATACAGTATAACAAATTTGAATAAAAAAAGTTTTTCAAGTAAAAAAAGATTTATTTAAAAAATGTAGTTTGTAGTTATAAATAGTACAGGAATTAAATTATCAAATGTAAAAAAAAATAAAAAAATATTAAATATTGCATAGTCTTCACTGTATGTATTAAATATATTTTTATTCTTATTAAAGCTACAAAAGTTATTCAGTCAGGAGCAACAAGTTTTGTTTGATTAACATTAAAGGGGTCATTACAATGATTTTTTTATTAATTTAATATGTTCCTTGAGATTTACTTATAATGTTAATACAGTTTTTTGCACAAATAAAATTTCCTGCACAAAATATAATAGCATTGGCATAGAATATAAAATGTAATAATAAAGTTTACTATGGCTTCATAAATTAATTTAAAACATAAAAAAGCAAAACACACCTGCTACACACATTCTTTGTTCTTCATTTAAAAAACCTTGCTGTATTTTTGTGTAGTTAATTAAGAGAAGGTACACCTCCATCTTGCTCTAACGAAAGTGACTTGAACGCACCTGACGCCGTAAACACAACTTCTCAACTCATAAATATTAACTTCTCAGGAGGACATGAATGCACCATAATGCTTTTTAACATCAAGCACGTCCCACTCTTTATTGTCTCATTTATATGTTTTATCACTCTAAAGCATCAATAGTGCTGTGCGTATATATTTACATTACATGATATACACAGTATAGCAACATCTCTAACAATAGACATTTTATACATCTTTACGATTTTATACGTCTTTACGATTATATATAGTCATAGCGCCCAGCCCTAATCACATCATATAATAAGGTAAAAGTTACAAATAGCATAATGACAAATTAGCTAGAGTGATGTACATGCTACACTTACGAAAAATACCCTACTGTCCTGGAAAACCATCATTGTGTTCTACCAGAGGGGTTAGCTAACCGGGAATGGTTTGTATCGAACCGTGCTGAACTGTTCCTCAGCTTGCTAAGAACTGTTCGGCCTGATGGCGGAAAAACACTTTTTTCTTTGGAATAACATGCACTGATGAAGCGTTGAAAATAAGACCAGAAAAGTGCATTAGGAAAGTAATTATCAGTATGGATTTTATGTTGACTTGAGAGGTGAGATTTGGATTAATGAACTATAGTAGATCACTGTGAAGCCTAAATGATAACAAAATGGCATCATCAGCAGGAAGCTCAATGATGTTTGTGCCACAAAACAAAAAAGTAGATCCAAATAAATCAATGAAATAAAATGAAAGTTAAATTGTTACTTATATTAAAAATTGCCTTTAAATCATAAATTGCCTTGTGACCCATAAAATGACTCTGCATTGGCCATCTCTTCTGATAAGCACAGGTCAGCGAGTGTGTCACCCAATGCTCGGGTTAATGTGCTCTGTCAGTAGTCTCCACATGGCAGATGGCATGAAAATCTGACAGCCCTGCATGACGCTTTGCACAAATGTTCATTTTCAGCATCACCCTTGTCTTAGGTTTGGTAGTTTCTCATGTTATTTTCTTTGTGCTCATAGCTCTATAGTGAATCTTCCTGGAGAGTCTATGTTAAGACGAGAGTTCCTGCGTCTGCAGCAGGAGACACACTCACAAACACAACTACTCCAACAAGTACATAATCAAGACAACTACAAAAGACAATTGCTCGCGGACCGACAGAAGAGAATCCAACAACAACTGGAGGAAAGACGACGCCTCGAAGATGTATGAATGAATCTTTTTTTTTTTAAGATTGTGTAATGAGTGCATGAGCACATTTCAGAGAAGAAATGTTTGTTTCACCATGCAAATGGAGAGTGACACACTTTGTTTTACTCTACAACACCTAGCTTTATTACAAGTTTAATGTTTATTTGCTCTAGATTTTCAGTGTCCTTTCAAAAGTTTGAAAATTATATTTGTAGCATGGTTTACTAGAAGTTCCTCATCTTTCATTCTGCCTAAATCTTTTAAATTTGTATGCTAGCAATCAAACATTTGGACACACTTGAATGAATTTGTTTCTCAAGACTTTAAAAACCCTTTGGCCTAAAAGTTTGTTTGAGAATTTTTTTTTTCGTAGACATGTCAAAATTGGGCCAACATACAAATCTCTTTACAAACCTATCATTTTCATTTAAAAATTGTATGAGTTGAAACAGAAGTGAATGGAAAAACAGGGTTCAGGGTGCTCCAAGTGTCCAGAATACATGGAAACTCCTTAAATGCCTATTAAACAGCATCCCAGGATGCACCTCATTACGTTTGAAAGCTGGAATCTATACAAAAGAAGAAGCTGAAATAGACCATTTGTGTTATTTCCTACTATTATGCAAAGTAGAAAATAGTAAAAATGAAGAACAAGTCAGGGTGTCCAAATGCTTTTTACTGGCGGTTCATAGCCGATGTGTTTGTGTTTGGACAGCATCAGGAAAGGCTGTTACACGATACCGGACTCCAGTGGCCAGAGCTTCAGGAGATGTTATGGCAAGAAGAGACTGATGTAACTGAGAAAAGCAAAAGAAATCACAAGAAACAGGTTAGAATTTATGAATTCAATGTTCCTGTTCATTATTATGTTTTGTCAAACAGTCACTGCAATCAATAGATTCCGATGCATCACTGCATGTGTGTGTGGTTATTGTTATTGTGTGTTCCTTGCGTGTACAGTATAATTCCAGATCAGGTCAGTTCATTTTCCCACAGCAGTTCTTGCTGCCTTGTGAAGTAACCTTCACTAATCAAACTGAATCACAACATAAATACCATATTTTCTGTAATTTTTTTTTTTTCTTGTCAAATTAACAGAAATCATTAATGAATGGTCAATGCAACAAGTCAGTTGTTGGCAGATTAGACATTATTGGTCTGTGAGTTCATACTGAAATGTTTTATTTCTAAATGTAATAATAAAATGTGACATATACAG
>RJVU01080398.1:1396871-1422528 GCA_003731715.1 Anabarilius grahami | reverse complement strand
TGACTTATATTCAGGTGCAAGTTATTTTCCAGAAAATATGGCAATTCAACATTTGTTCTTAAGTGCCACTGTCATAAATGTTCACCTCAAAACTCACCGCTGCTTTTCTGGTGTAATGTGCTGCTGTTTGCCTTTTATTCTCATTGGATTTTAGCCCAAAGACAGTGAACATCACAGGACTGAAGTTGAATCAGCATCTCTAAGTCTTTTTGCTGAGCAGGTAAATGAATTCTTTAATACTAAACAGTTTAACAACAACTGCCTGTCTGCTTGAAATTTTTCTCAGATAGAGACATTCTGCCAAATATAATCTAATTCTGACACCTAATATAAAGTTGGACCAATTTTTCTTTACTTGATATGAAAGTGGCATCTAAAATGATTAATTAATAAAAGTTTTTTCAATTATCTCAACAGCTTTAAAACTACTGATATTTATACAATTTGTTTATAGGAAAGGTTTTAAACAAAATTATGCCATAGTATTTAATTTTAAATTTCTTATTATTAAAACACCATTTTAAATTGTTTTCTTAGTCTGTTCATTTGTGCGGATGGTTGTGCCACCTGTCATTTTGTGGGTTTAAGATACCAAAACATAAAATAATATTGAATTTTTGAATGTACTGAAAATACTAAATAGGTTTTATAGAATATAGAAAGTGATAATTATTTTTTTTTTTTTACATTTTTAAAAGCAAATAATGAACTTGCACACAAAAATATGCACGTCATGTCATTGATATATATGTGTGTGTGTGTGTATTTATGTATATGTGTGTTTGTGTATATATATATATATATATATATATACACAGTATATACACACACACATATATATATATATATATATATATATATTTATTTATATATATATATACACACACACACATATATACACACATATAGTCACAAACAGTAAGCTGCTAATTTGACTGTTTTTCTCACATAATACGTTTCATATGAAATCAGTATGTCATGCCCGTTTAGTCTTAGTGATGTGTTGATGCATGTCTGTTTGTCGGCCACACCATCAGTCTCAGGGCAGAAAACCCCAACGCACGCTTCCCAGGGATCAGTCACAGCTGCTGTTGCTGCAGCACGACCACGGACACCAGCAGAAGAGCACTAGAGCCATCTCACCACACGATGGGGTAAAAACACATTGTCATGGGATTTCTGTCAACACATGTCTACTACATTGGTTTATAACATAATGCATTATGATTTTGATTGTCCTGTTTGGATGGCCTCTATAATATTGTGAAACTCTGGCATTCAGCTGGCAGGTAAACTGGAATCCCTGGACACCCATCTTGTCAATCTGAATTATATAGCTGTCAGGATTCCTCATGTTCAGTCACGTCTGGGATCAGGAAGCAACTCCAGTCCTTGTACTCCAGCGCTCCAGAGAGCCACCAAACAGCCGGTACGACATCACAAACATGACAACTGTCCCTGAATCTACTCCTAAACAATCAAATTATCAAAGATGTCAGTTATCTTTTGCAATAAAGACCTTGATGTTCTACAACAACATACTGTAGCTTTCAGGACCTAGAATTTCCTCCACAAGAAGTACTGTATGATGAATATAATTAATCCTCAACAGTAAAATGTGAAGTCTGTCAAAGCTCATGCTGCTCAGCATATCCGTCTGAAGAATCACATCATTACAAACGAGAGGCTGCTAAAATGTATTCCTGGTCCATTTCAGTCTGAGTTTGAGTAGCACATTTTATCATAGTTTGTTTTATGAATCTGTAAGTGTAATGCAGACTGTTATTGAAGGATAGGGCGGTGAAAACGTCTCGGTTATGTATATAACATTAGTTCCCTGATTGGGAACGAGACGCTGCGTAATCGCTATGGGAATGCTATACCCACGCCGCCATCTGCGTGATGTCATCATGAAGCACGTATGAAATCTGTCCAATCAGGAGACAGAACGTCATAGGCGGGTGACGTCACTGACCAGGAACTATAAAACACTGTCATTCAGCTTCTCAAAGTCTGAAGCAAGTCGCTTATCGGGCAAGAAAGGAAGTATGGCAAGGATACCCAGCGTCTCGTTCCCTATCAGGGAACTAAGGTTATATACATAACCGAGACGTTCCCTTTCAAGGGAACTCAACGCTGCGTAATCGCTATGGGAATGCTATACCCACGCCGCCATAGTAACAAGTGACCGATCGTGTGACGCCGAGGCGCACAGTTCACAGTAGCACTTGAGCTCCTGGAGTGGAGCCGAGGTCTAGTTCATAGAACTTAACAAAAGTGTGCGGTGAGGACCAGCCTGCCGCATCACAAATGTCATTAAGGGAAACCCCTGAAATAAATGCCTTGGAGGCAGCCATACTCCGGGTAGAATGAGCCCGCATATGCAAGTGAGATAGCCTCAACCACCCACTTGCTCATCCTCTGCTTAGAGGCTGGCAGACCTTTTCTTGGTGCGCCGAAGCAAACAAATAACTGTTCAGATTTTCTCCATGAAGAAGCTCTATGTACATAAGCATCTAATGCCCTAACTGGACATAGCAGATACAATCTTTCCTGGTCCGATGACGTAAATGGAGGAGGACCGAAGGCCTGTAGTACAATAGGCCTCACAGTATTAGTGAGAACCTTAGGAACATATCCCGCTCTGGGATGTAGAAATGCCTTAACATTACCAGGCGCAAATTCCAAGCACGATGGAGCAACCGACAAGGCTTGGATGTCACCAAAGCTCTTAAGAGACGAGATAACAAGAAGAAACACTGCTTTTAGTGTTAGAAATTTTTCTGCAACCTCTTCGATAGGTTCAAAGGGAGCCATAGAAAGGCCCTGAAGCACAGTGGCCAAATCCCATGCCGGAACTCTCGTGCGTACTGCAGGTCTCATCCTCAAAGTGCCACGAAGGAAACGAGTAATCAGCGGGTGTCTCCCCAAAGAAACCCCACTCAAAGGAGCGTGGTAAGCACCTAAGGCCGCCACGTACACCTTCAGTGTGGAGGGGGATAGCCCTGCAGAAAATCTATCCTGTAGGAAGTCCAGCACCTCGCTAACCGGGCAGTTAACTGGATCCCACTGGTGATTTTCACACCAGGAAGTGAATAATCTCCACTTCAAGGCGTAGAGTTTCCTCGTGGATGGAGCTCTAGACTGGAGTATGGTCTCAACAACCTCAGTTGAGAGACCGGAATCTATGAGACGTGCCCCCTCAGAGGCCACGCCCACAAATTCCATAACTCCGGGCGGGGATGCAGTATTAGACCACCCGCCTGTGATAGAAGGTCCTTCCTGACCGGAATCTCCATCGGAGAGCCGTCTAGGAGAGAGACCAGGTCCGAAAACAATATCCGAGTTGGCCAGAACGGGGCTACTAATAATAGACGGGCCCCGTCCCGGCGAACCCTGTCCAGAACTCCCGGGAGCAGAGCGATCGGGGGAAATGCGTACAGCGGTAGCCTCGGCCACGGCTGTACCATAGCGTCCAGCCCAAGAGGTGCTGGGTGAGTCATGGAGAACCACAGTGGACAGTGAGTCGTCCCTCGAGACGCAAACAGATCCACCCTGGCTTCGCCGTAGTTCTCCCAAAGGAGCTTCACCACATCCGGGTGAAGTCTCCATTCCCCGGGCCTCGGCCCCTGCCTCGACAGGATGTCTGCTCCCACATTTTGGTACCCAGGGATGTAAACTGCTCTGAGGGATAGCAGTTTCCCCTGGGACCACAGGAGGATCTGATTCGCCAGCTTGTAAAGCGGGCGTGATCTCAGACCCCCCTGTCGGTTTATATACGAGACTACTGATGTGTTGTCTGATCGAACTAACACATGTTTGTCCCTGAGATCTGGGAGGAAGTATCTCAGTGCTAGAAATACCGCCATCATTTCCAGACAGTTTATGTGCCATGTGAGACGATGGTCCTGCCACAGACCCCATGTTGAGCGACCACTCATGATCGCTCCCCAACCCGTGAGGGATGCATCCGTCGTTAGCGTGACGCGACGACTGGGAGCTCCCAGCACAGGTCCCTGGGATAGGAACCAAGGTTGCTTCCATATGGCCAGAGCACGTAAGCAGCGCCGCGTGACTCTGATCATACGAAATGGATTCCCCCTCGGTGAGAAGCCCTTGGTTTTGAGCCACCACTGTAAGGGTCTCATGTTCAGCAAGCCCCGAGGTATAACGTTGGATGCTGCTGCCATCAGACCCAACAGTTTTTGAAACTGTTTTACAGTGAGTGACTGGCCTAGCTTTATGTCCGAGACTGTATTGAGGATTGATGTTATTCGAGCCGGAGATAAACGGGCTCTCATAATCACCGAGTCCCATATCACGCCCAGATAAGTGATTCTCTGTACTGGAGAAAGAACACTTTTCTTCGCGTTTAGTCTCAACCCCAACTTTTCCATATGAGCGAGAACAACACCTCGATGTTGAACCGCCATCTGCTCTGATTGAGCGAGAATCAACCAATCGTCGATGTAATTCAGAATGCGGATGCCCTGCATACGCAAGGGCGTTAGAACCGCATCTATGCATTTTGTAAAAGTACGGGGTGACAGCGCTAGACCGAAGGGAAGAACCCGATATTGGTATGCTTCGCCCCCGAAAGCAAACCTCAGGAATTCTCTGTGATGCGGGAGGATTGACACATGGAAATACGCGTCCTTCAGATCTATCGTCACAAACCAGTCCTCGGATCTGATTTGTAACACGACATGCTTTATAGTGAGCATTTTGAACTTGAGCTTTGCTACTGTTCGATTCAGTTGTCGTAGATCTAAAATCGGCCGTAATCCCCCGTCTTTCTTTGGCACTATGAAATAACAGCTGTAAAAACCCGACCCTTTCTATTGCTCCTTTTTGCAAGAGTGTCTGAACTTCCTGTGCCAACACCAAAGCCTGCTCGGGATCTACCACCGTGGTCAGAATCCCGTTGAATCGGGGTGGGCGTGTTCGAAACTGAATTGCATACCCCTTTTTTATAGTTCGCAGGACCCATTGAGATACTTTTGACAGATTTTTCCACTCTGACAAAAAATCTACTAAGGGAACCAGCCTCTCGAGGCTGGCCTCTGGTGGAACATGAGCACCCAGCACAGTGCCCTGTAACGGCGGACCGGCAGGGAACAACTGATCTGGATGACTCATATTTAGAGACAGCGCGCCACCCTCGGATGACACGCGGGGAAGCACTGCGCCCCGGCATAGCGGCGGGGTTGGCAGAGCGCCCCCCTGAGGGCACCGAAGACACACAGGCACCGTATAATGAGGTGAATGCTGTATGACCTCGGTGGGGACCGCCCTCAGAATCCTGACGGTTTTTCTGGCGTCAGGATTTCTTCGAAGCCCTCTTAGCGGCAATGACGGCCCTCAGATCCGTCTTGCCCTTCGAGGACTTCGGCTGAGCGCGCTGACCCGGTTCCCAACTCCTCGGAGGGGGACCCCGGGTAGCAACACCCTGCCTTTGGTGTTGTCTGTGTTGCGAGGAGCTTGTACTCGGTCCCTGCTGCCCTCGCCCGGCAGCAGGGGGAATTTGGGCCCGTCGAGGGAGAAACTGCTGCAGGGCTGCAGACTGTTTCTTCACCTCTTGGAACCTGTCGGTGACGGAAGAAATAGCATCACCAAACAGGTTGGAAGGATTCAGTGGGGCATCTAGGAGAAACGCCTTATCCTTGTCCTTAATCTCGGTGAGATTAAGCCACAAGTGCCGCTCCGTAGCCACCAAGGAAGACATAGTGAAGTGAAGTGAAGTGAAGTGAAGTGACATGTGGCCAAGTATGGTGACCCATACTCGGAATTTGTGCTCTGCATTTAACCCATCCAAGTGCGCACACACACAGCAGTGAACACACACACACACAGTGAACACACACCCGGAGCAGTGGGCAGCCATTGCTGCGGCGCCCGGGGAGCAGTTGGGGGTACTTGCTCAAGGGTCTCACCTCAGTCATGGTATTGAGGGTGGGGAGAGCGCTGGACATTCACTCCCCTTACCAACAATTCCTGCCGGACCTGAGACTCGAACCCATGACCTTTGGGTTACAAGTCCGACTCTCTATCCATTAGGCCACGACTGCCCCCTAGAACGGCCGACAGACTTAGCTGTCTCCTTAGTGGCACGGAGGGCGAGATCGGCAGTAAGGCGTAACTCCTGAATCAGATCAGTCCCAACCTCATCACTTTCCCCCAAATCCTTCAGCAGATCAGCCTGATATGCTTGCAAGATGGACATCGTATGCAAGCATGCCGCAGCCTGACCTGCTGCCGAGTACGCTTAAGACTAGCGCTGAAGTGGTCTTGAGCGGCTTAGTGGGCAACGTCGGGGCTTTAAGGGACGATGCCGCCTGCGGGGAGAGATGGCTCGCAAGCGTCTCATCCGCTTTCCGCCCCATACCTGTGTTTTCTCATTCCTGCCACATTGCTATATATGGAGGTCTGAGGTGTGTAAACACGGGTAGATACCGGCTTCTTCCAGGATCTCGACACCTCAGTGTGGAGATCTGGAAAGAAGGGTAATGCCCGACGTGGAGGCTGAGCAGACCAAGATGGCAGAAAGCGTTCATCCAGTTTACTTCTCATGGTCTGCTCTTGCTTTTCGGCTGGCCAGACGATGTTTAACTTAGCGACAGCACGAGAAAGCACCTCCATAAGCTCCTCACTGGCGGGAGACTGAAGTGGCGGATCTTCAGACTCCCCCGTGGCCACACTAACAACATCTAGCTCCTCAGAACTAGACGCCATTAACGTGACCGTATTTACCGGAGCGGAAGAAACCGCAACGCGTGCTTCCTGCCTCCGGATAGATACACTTGCGGATGCAACAGGTGAGGGCAGAGATAAGGCTGGGCCCGTCTCTAACCCCTCTGTTACATCCATCTGCGAACCCCAAGACATAAGCCGCCTCAGCAGAAGCTGGACCCGAGCCTCGAGGAACGCCAGCCGAACCACCCTCCTCGGGAGCGCAGCGTACGCAGCGGCAGCTGGTCACAATGCACACAAGTAGCCCCCTCGAGAGCTGCCTGGGCTTGCTGCGCTCCCAAACAAACAACACACATTTCATGTGTGTCCCCGTCCGGGATAAAACGCGGACAAGGGTGCACACACTTCCTGTAAAGTTGTTCACTCGCCATTTCACAAATAGTATTGCAATAGACAGACAACAATAAATAGGTACAGACAGTATCACACGGAGCGCTTGCTGAAGACACAGAAGCTGAATGACAGTGTTTTCGGGCGGGTTTTATAGTTCCTGGTCAGTGACGTCACCCGCCTATGACGTTCCGTCTCCTGATTGGACAGATTTCATACGTGCTTCATGACGACATCACGCAGAGCGATTACGCAGCGTTGAGTTCCCTTGAAAGGGAACTACCTAGCTTTGTGAGAACAGCTTAGTGCTGTTACTCATTTCACAAGTTAGTTAGATGTTGGAGATTGTTTATATAGAAGTCCACTTCGAGTCCAGATTCCAGCGACAAGTTGTCTCTCATGGCAAATGCAGTTTTAGTTGTTCTGTTTTCAGTGAAAAAACCTTGATTAACATTATAGGTGTCACGATCACCGTCAGTTCCTGGACTCCAATTCCCATAATCCTCCCTGCCAGTCACATGCACACTCCACACCAATCATCATTTGCCACATACAGCTGTAGCTTATTATCTGGACTATTTAAGACTCACTCACACATTGCGAAGTTTTGTTACACCTAGTGTACATTTCCGAGCGTTTCCCTGTCTGTTCTGCCTGTTACCGTTTGGACTGTTACCCTGTTTATCCCTGTCTGCCGCCTGCGTCGACCTCTTGCTTGTATCCTGACTACGATTCTGCCTGTCCCTTGCTGTTCCTGTTTGTTCCTGTTTTGACCTTGCCTGTACGACCACGCTCTTATTTAATAAAGCTTGCAAATGGATCTCTGCCTGAGTCCCGCCTCGTTACAATAGGTGGACATCAGGGAGAAAATAGAATGATAAAAATGTATGATATTAGATGTTATAGTTTATTTCTGATTTTCTCTATTTGATTTCAAGTTGTAGCATGGAACATTATTTGCGCGTACATACAAAACATATGAACATAATATACAGAGCTTTACAAAGGCCAAATTCACTGACTCAAGCTATGATGACACAAACCAGAAAAATTAATTAATTAATAATTGTTCAGTGTAATGACAAGGATGTAGAATACAGCATTGCATACTGAAAAGCAGTTAAAGGAGTGAAAGACTCTGTAATATGTGTTGATTTCAGAACATGAACGTGTGCCCCAGTCGAGAGATTCATCACAGCAGCTCTATGTCTGATGTCACTGCTCCTCTCTCGCCAACTCAAGATGAAGTCTTCTTCAACCCTGATGATCAGCCGCCAAAGGTTTGTCCTCGAGACAGCATTTCAGTTGTCAGCACAGCATGGGTTGTCACAGATGTATCTCCACAGTGTGAATAAATCATGACTTTTTGTAACAGCTGAAATTTAAACCTAAGTTACTATATCATACTATACTTTTCATTATAGTAATCATTTAAATTTGTAAAAGTTTAGCTGTGTCAGAAACCTTTGTATAGGTGGCAACTGCTAAAATTGTGGTCAAATCAGCTTCCTCTTCCAAAGGGAGGTGCCTTCCTTCCTCTAATGTGACAGATCCATTCAAAATATAGTGCAGTGGATGACCTTTGTAAGACAAAATCATTTTTAATTTTGCCCTTGTTCTCTTTTTCACAGTGACCTCAAGTGAATCGGGATTAAGTCCAATAACCAAACCAGCCTTTCTAATTAAAATTGATTAGAAAGGCTGGTTTGGTTATTGGACTTAATCCTGATTCACTTGAGGTCACTGTGGAAAAGAGAACAAGGGCAAAAAAAAAAAAAAAGATTCTGTCTTACAAGGGTCATCCTCCACACTGTATTTTTAGTGGACTTAAAAGTTAATTTATTGGAAGATTAGTGATGCCTCAGTGTTCTACAGAGCAATTTAAAAGGTCTTTTATTCCTACTGCAGCTAGGTTTTTCAATTAATTTGTGTAATTCTTTGCATGTATTGACTGTTTTTTTAATGTTTATTTGTCTGTTTTTGTTGTTCGTAATGTGAAATGGTGGCAAATGAGTTTCCCCTTACAGGGATTAAGTTTTCTAGCTAAAGCAGAAATATGGTTAACACAAAAAATGAAAATACCACAGAAAAGGCCCAAAATGTAGGTCAAAGGCATTGCACCTAGAACAAGAATGAAGAAATGTTTATTTTTGCAAATATTGTCTCAAGATTCCAGAACGAACAACATCAAAATTCAAAGATGTCACCAGCCATCACAGATATGGATCCGGGTGAGTTGTGTCCTTGCAGGATACAAGAATTTTTTTCAAACCCCCATTAATTAGGCTCAAATTTAGTCATTTCAAGCCCCTCATTATCCTCAGACAAGAAACTGTGGCTGTTTTTGTTTCTTGACTTTCTATCAGTGGAGATCGTCAGTCTTCTTTGGACAGCAGTGTTAAAATGTCCTACTCTAACAGCTCAACGAGCAGCTCACATTCAGGTGTGTTTTTCTCTAGCTGTAACGTATTGAAACCTATATCAGAACAGAATAAGGTCAGTTATTCAAGCATATGTCTTTGTACACTGTCATATAGACTTTCTTGATCTTGCAGGTTACTGTATGCCAGACATTCCAGCTCATCAAAACAGAAACTCTCAAAGTCAAGGAACATCACCACCAAACCAGGTGTGAATCTATATTTCATATTTGATAATGTTGCAGCGCTTAAGCCTTAAGCCTTGCAAAGCTTTTTACACAGCTGATTTCAACTCGGCTTTTTATGTGGAGACTCTTTTTAAAGTATTTATTTCCCCAACCAAATATAGAATATTAAAATCAGTATCAACCGTTTACACCAAGATCAATAACTATAATGACAACTAAGCTTGCGCTGCAGTTTTGTCATCTGCCGCTTTGAATGCTCGAGCTCTTTAAAGCAGGATGGATTCTGATTGGCTGTCAATGTTTTTATCGTTCTTCTGCTGGGGGAAAATTTTTTTCTGAAAGTGATTCCAATGATATTCTTCCTTTGTACTGTTATCTTTATGGTTGTGGTGTGGACTCTGCTATACTTTTAAATTTAGAATAATTTTTAAAACCATATCGGTAACACTTTACAATACGGGGGCACTAATATGCATTAATTCATGCTTAACTAATGCAAAGATAATCATGTTTTAATGTATGACTCATGAAGAACTAAACCATTAATTAATGATTACTGCATCAGCAACTAATAAAGAGTCTATATGATTAACAGATTAAGTAATACATGAATTGCTATTAATTAAATGTGTCATGATGTATTAATTCCTTAAAAACACATTTTATTAACTAAAAGTCTAAATTAATGTGTTAACTACCACAATGGGTTGAAGCCATGTACTTCATCTTCCAGTTGTCTGCTTTAATTAATCATTAACTAATAATTTGAAAATGTATCATTATGTTATGACTTTACTTGTTGAGGCACATGACTATTAACTAATTGTTAAGTAAAATGTAATTAATGGGTTTTGACAGTTGCACATGCAGTGAGTGTAATGTCAGAGAATGTGTTTGAAGGATGGGTAAGTTGGGCTACACACAAATATCAGCACACCAGAATCTGAACTACAGATTGATGTTGCACTGTGTTTAAACTAGATGTGACCATTTTCGAGCCATGCCGCAACAGCTGTTTACACTGGACATGACAGACCATTGCTAGTCCATTTGTCCTTCATAACAGAAGTGACGATTGGATGTGTTGTTGCGTCGTGCTGCATCCAATGTAGAATCACTATCACTGATTATAAGGGGTTCTATTCTCTTTGTCCGGACTTGACACAGTGTTACGAAATAGCAGTGCCCGGCTGAAAATTGAATTTACCTCAGCATAGTTAAATAACAAGAGTTCAGTACATGGAAAAGACATACAGTGAGTCTCAAACTCCATTGTTTCCTCCTTCTTATATAAATCTCATTTGTTTAAAAGACCTCCGAAGAACAGGCGAATCTCAACATAACACCGACTGTTACGTAACAGTCGGGGTGTACGCCCCCAGTATTTGCATATGCCAGCCCATGTTCCCAACATTATGAAAGGCATTAGACAAGGGCAGAATGTCTGGATGTGCACAGCTGAATCAACAGACTAGGTAAGCAAGCAAGGATAATAGCAAAAAATGGCAGATGGAGCAATAATAACTGACATGATTCATGATAACATGATATTTTTAGTGATATTTGTAAATTGTCTTTCTAAATGTTTCGTTAGCATGTTGCTAATGTACTGTTAAATGTGGTTAAAGTTACCATCGTTTCTTACTGTATTCACGGAGACAAGAGCCGTCGCTATTTTCATTTTTAAACACTTGCAGTCTGTATAATGCATAAACACAACTTCATTCTTTATAAATCTCTCCAACAGTGTAGCATTAGCCGTTAGCCACGGAGCATAGCCTCAAACTCATTCAGAATCAATGTAAACATCAAAATAAACACTGTACTTATGCGATTAGACATGCTGCATGACGAACACTTTGTAAAGATCCATTTTGAGGGTTATATTAGCTGTTTGAACTTTTTTTATGTTGTTTAAGGCAAGCGCGAGCTCCGTGGGCATGGAGCACGAGATTTAAAGGGCCACACACCCTGAATCGGCTCATTTCTAATTATGCCCCAAAATAGGCAGTTAAAAAAATAAATTAAAAAATATCTATGAGGTATTTTGAGCTGAAACTTCACAGACACATTCAGGGGACACCTTAGACTTATATTACATCTTTTAAAAAAAAATTCTAGGGCACCTTTAACAATTTGTTAATAGTCATGTTCCTCAACAAAGTCATAACATAATGATACATCTGCAAATCATTAGTTAATGATTAATTAAAGCAGACAACTGAAAGTTGAAGTACATGGCTTCAACCTATTGTGGTAATTAACACATTAACTTACACTATTAGTTAATAAAATGTTATTAAGGAATTAATACATTCTGACACATTTAATTAATAACAATTCATATATTACTTAATCTATTAATCTTATAGAAACTTTATTAGTTGCTGATGCAGTAATCATTAATTAATTGTTTAGTTCTTCATGAGTCATACATTAAAACATGATTATCTGTGCATTAGTTAAGCATGAAATAATGCATATTAGTGCACCCATATTGTAAAGTGTTACCACTATATCTATATCATTATAGTTATTGTCCTTGGTGTGAACGTGCCTTAAGATTGTTTGTTTTTAATATCAAACTGTTTTCATCTTTAAGGGTTTGGGAATGAAGTCGCACTTCAGCCCATTAATGAAGCTTGCAGAATATTCTTCCTCCAGTGATGAAGATGATGAGAAGACTAGGTAATCTCACCTTGACGGATTGCTCTCCTCTAAAAGTTGACCCAATTTAAAACAATAGTACAGATGGTCAAAGATTACAAGACATCCATGAAGTGACTGACAAAGTGATTTTGAGGTTATACTTTATATAATACACCTCTTTTTTTAGCACTTTTTAATGTCATGATAAGTTTATCAGCCATGCAATGCCTTAAAGGGATGAAAATTCTGTCATAATTTTGTTCCAAACCTGTATGACTTCTTCTTACTTCTGTGGAACATGCAAAAACATTTGTTTTTGTCCATACAAGGAAAGTCAATGGGCTTCAATGTTGCTGGGTTACCAGCGTTCCTAAAAATATGTTCTTTTGTGCTCCACAGAAAAGGGAATACAGTTTTTGGAATAACATAAGTAAATTATGACAGAATTGTTTTTGGGTGAACTGTCCCTTTCAACAGCGATTGCAACCAATTTAAACTCCATACCAAAATAATCCTGATATGATTTAAATCGATGTGAAAGGAGACATATGGTTGGTGCCGGATGGATAGGTCCCTATGTCAAAGGTTGTGAACACGCTGAATGTCACTGAATCGAGACAGTGAATACCTCACAATGCAGAGTTGAAGTGCCTGTGGCATTCACATTTCTGATATTCTGCCGATGTCCTACCAACGTCAAACCACATTAGCTTGTGCTGATCGTTCTCTGTGTGGAAAACAGCTAGTTCTCTAGCAGCCTGACAAAGACATTGCAGCTTTGCTCCAGAGTAGGGCTGCATGATTTCACCAAACAATCACATTGTGCTTATTTTGGCAGACATGATAAACATGAAGACAAAATAAAATCATTGAAACAGCACTGATTAAACACTACCCTTACAAAAGAGAAGTTTATTCAAGTGTGCCATTTGTATACTTCTTTTAAACTGAAAATAAGAGAGTATACTTTTAGTCAACTTTTTGTATTTACCAGTTATACTTAACTTATACTTAAGTATATTTGACTTACACTGACAGGTATACAGTGAAGTCCAAGTATATTTGACCTAACTATTTTAAGTATATGGTATTCTATGTATAATTGTCTTGTAGTTGTTTACTCTTTTCATAGAGTCGGCTAATTAATCATTAATCAATAATTGATCATTTTCATACATATTGCCTTCTTTGAGGTAGTATTCCAGCATTTTACATACCATTTTAAAACCAACTTCATTAAAACGTTATAAAATGTTAATGTAAAAAGTATGGGTGAAACTGAACTTGATCTTTTTCTTTGCTGTCATGAAAATGGATCTGACTGTCTTTTGTCTAGGTCACCGTTGAGCAATGGAAGGCCCTTGTTATCCAGAGGGCAGTTTAATGAAATCATTCTTCAGCCTCATCTCAATGTGAAACCGCAGCAGGTAAAGTCACTTTCAGTGTTTTGGTTTAGAGAACAGACTGACAAACATACCAGTATTTATTGAAAAAACTCAATAATTCGGATCTAATGGACTGTGTTTATCTGTCTTTGATTTTATTGTGATACTGCTGCTCATTTTCACCAGTGGAGACTGATTGTATTTATTGTAATTATTCAATCCATCAGTGTTTCTGAGATACTGTCACCTTTTTCAAAGCGTGATTTCATGTTCTAAAAAAAAACAGATGTTCATGTTTCTCCAGCAGAGTGCAGCAAAGCCAAGGCCTTCTGGATCCCAATCCAATGACAGCTACCACCTGCCGGACCTCCTGCACAAGAGCCCCACACATGAGCTCACCTGCCACCAAGACACCACGCAGAGCTTTGATGTAGGTCTTCAACTTGATATCTTCTGGCTTTTTTCAGACCCCTGATAGCAGCAGTTTAACATCATTTGAGAGTTTTGGTTTTGATAGATGTGTGCTGTACATGCATACTGTGACTGCCCCTGCCCCTGCTGGATTGTGTTCACATTATATTATTTGGGTCCAAACCGTGGTGTGTTTGCATCATCAAAGCAGCAGCTGTTTACCCCGGTTGCTGGTAACAACAATGCAGGAGAAGGCAGCAAAATGCATAGCGTTGCTCTTAAACTACACTTTTACATACACTTTTATATTTTGGGTTTTTAACTTTTGTTTTTGTTTTCAAAGTGTCTGCACATAGTGGCACTTGTCTATCTGCTGCGAATGTGCTACAAATGTTCTAAAGAATGCGGTAGTCCATTTCTGCTGAAGGCAAGCAAAAATGGGATATACATTCTCTTCTCTCTGATTGCAGTGCGTCAGTCGCACTGGTCAGAAAAGTGAGAGAGAACACACACAAGCTTAAAGTTTTACGAATCATATGTTATCAATAGAGGTTCACTTCAGAGATTTAGTACAATTGTGTTCATATCAGCAAACCGCATTCACATCATCCAAATGAACCGAACTCTGACGTCAGTCGAGCCCGGGTGCGCACCAAAAGTGCTAGCCTGAAAGCACCCTAAGAGTTTGAGAAGGAGATGACACTTTATCAGTTGTACATTTTACACAGATGTGAGACTGTTTTAAGCCATTCATCATTTCGATGTAAGCTAATAAAGAAGTTAATTCATTGAGGCCACTCTAATTTAAAACCATTTTAAACAGCTTTCACACGTTAAAATAAATATTTTAGGTAAGTTAGCCTAGGGGGGGGGCGATATGAGCAAAATCTTATATCATGATATGAGTAATTTTATTTCATGATAACGATATATATCACAATATAGTTATTTTTGCATTAAAAGGTTTTTATGAAAAAAAATAATTATTGTCACTAATTTCAATATTTCCAAAAAACTACTAGCCAAAGTAAAAAAAAAAAATAAATAAAAAAATCTCAAGCTTACTGAAATAATAAAGAAATGAATTACAAGCAATAGGACAAAACTACAATAGAACAAAGAAAGAAACAAGATGAAACAAATGACTGAAAAATTCAATCACTAAATAAAAAAAAATAGGCTACATAAATTGTATAAAGTAATTAAATGTACAAAAAAAACACGGCTTAGTCTTCAATTAAATATAAATGTATTCTTATGAATGCATGCCTGGCATGAATGCAAATTCCCATGTTAAACCTCTGGGATTTTGGAGCACCAACTTGTAACAGTAGGTCAACATAACAACAATGCGTTCTTTAATTGATTCCCTTTCTTATTCTGCCCTCTAGTGGCTAATTTCGAAAGAGAAAATGCTGTTATCATCACTTAGTGTAAATAGGATGTATCGCTATTTTCACTTAGTGTAAATAAAAATCTACAGCTATTTGCACTGTAAATTATTATATTTATTAAAATGATTAAATGAATGCTGCCTTATTAGAAGAATATAAACCCACCCAGCACCTTCCCCTAACCCTACCCAATAAATGCTTTTAATATTATTAAACACTCGTCAGGCAGGTTATTTCCATTTTTAGAACATTATTTTCATTTTCCAAAAACGCGGCGATCGCAGTAAAAGCTGGAATGCGAGCCGACACGTTACTGTTGCGCCACTGAAGACGTTGAATTGTGTGCGTCTTTTATTAAACTTGATATACAACAATGAGTTATGTCAAAATAACGAGATATGTCGTAATAACGACTTATGTCGAAATAACGACTTAATATCGAGATATAATATCGAAATAACGAGATACGTTTTCTTTCTTTTTTTCCCTTCCACCATAAGTTTTCTTCTTTCTTTTTTTCCACCATGTGGTTCAGGGCTTCCGTAATTTCTTAACAGTTTACGTTCACTTAAGTCATAAATGACTGTTTATGAGGATACTCGCTAAGTATTTGTATTTGACTGTTCAAGCCCAAAAAAGTGACAAAAGAACTCAGTTAAGTACTCACAGCAGCGGCTTCATGCATGCACGTCTCTCAGACAATCCTCAGAAACCATCTCACAGAAAGCACGCACATATACTGAAATGAGCTCTCTTTCGCTGCTCATTGCTATTACATTTTTTGATCCGCAATGCTTAAAAACGTATGCAAACGATAAGCTTTCATGACCAACAATGTCACATAAGCATAACTGTAATAGAGACGATAGTCCAAAATCTCTACTGGTTGACAAATTTCTACTGGTTAATCATGTCTACCAGTATATCACCCACCCCTAAATTAGCCTTTTTGTTGTGTTTTTCCCCCTTTTTTTACATAGATGTAAAAATAGTGTAACAGAGAATTATGTTACATTGTGTCTAGAACCATGATCTTGACCTTGATCATACTTGCATTATCATGTAAAATTCTCCCCCTTGATGTTTGTGCTTGTCATTCTGTATTCACAGAAATTATTCAATATTCAGCCAGGAAAAAGCACATCCTCTTCCTCTTCCTCATTCTCACCTTTTATTGACCCTCGTTTGCTGCAGATATCGCCACCTCAGAGTCCGCAGGGATACGACCAACGTGAGTCCACATATCTGATGCCCACTGACATGTATAAAATGTCAGTGTATAAAACACATATATAAATCTCTTTCTCTGTCTGTCAGTGAATGGCAGGTGTGAACCGTGCATTAGACAGCCCCACAGGAAGGGTTCTGTGGTGAATGTCAACCCCACCAACATTCGACCTCAGAGTGATGCCCCAGAGATCCGCAAATATAAAAAGAAGTTCAATGCTGAGATCCTCTGCGCTAGCCTGTGGGGTGAGACATGTTCATATTCACACATCACATTTCAGAAATACATGTAGTGCTGACTTTTGATTTTGATAAAGACCATTGGCATGTTCCTGCTGAAATCAAATGTAAAAGAATAAATAAATTAATGTCATACGAAATAAATGCCACACATCCCTGCTATGGCATCTGTTCAGTAAGGAATCTTTAAAACCACTATTAAACATGGAAAAGTTCACTTTATGTTCACTTCACTTTATATTATAGAACATATAAAGCCTATATTATAGAACATATAAAGCCGATATGAAATCTACTTTGTTAATTTTTCAAATAATACTATGGAGCGAAAAACCTACTGTTTTTCATCTAAATCAGCTGTCTTCTGATAAATATTGTCCTGTCTAGATCACAGATTATTTTTTCACACATCTTTTCATTATATATTTTGACCTTTGTTGAATATTGTTACTATTTTATTATGGAATAAAAACGTTTTGCCAAATTTCCACATAAAATAATTGGTTTCAGCACTATTGAAATCAGTACGAAGAGTCCAGTCATTGACTGCTCAGAATGATTGTAATGTTAGGTTTATTTCAGTAAGTTTGATGCCCACATCCTGATACATAGTGTAGACACACCCACCTTAGTAAAGATCTCAGTCACATCTGTACATGAAATAACAGACTTCCTGTGTTAATAACTCAGACTGAATAACTTATAATTCCACCCATATATGAAATGATAACTATTTAAACATGCTTTTATCAAGAGTCTTTTCAATGTGTATTTTTTGTTTTGTGGCCGTATTTGTTTTGTGGCCGTATTTCAGTGACTTAAGTATTTTGTTTTTTCAATAACCACACATAAACGTTATTCTCAAAAATACAAACATGTACATACATGTTGCTCACATATTATGGTAGCCTAGTTCGTGCTGAATACAGTGTAATGACACTTTTGTCATTAATATGTTTATAAGCAACTGAACAAAGCACAAATGTCAGGGCTTGTCAAAACTTCTCCAGGGCCCCAAAAATCCTCAGACCCCAGAGGGTTAAAGCAGATATTGCATGCAGTGAAAATTCTGTTTTATTTAGAATAATTGTGCTGTTGAACAGGAAGATCTGTGTCTTTCCTCACTGTGACTTCTGCGTGTTTAGGTGTGAATTTGTTGGTGGGTACAGAGAGTGGCCTGTGGCTGCTGGACCGTAGTGGTCAGGGCAAAGTTTACTCTCTCATCAGCCGCAGACGCTTCCAACAGATGGATGTACTGGAGGGCCTCAATGTACTCATCACTATATCAGGTACATAGTGTACATAAAGCACTTTACTACAACAGATATTATTCTTATATTTATACGAGCAAATTAATGAACAAAATTAAGAGTTTTTGACTAATCCTGCAAGAGACCAGGAAGAATTGACCATAAGACTAAAAAAGCTTTATCACATTGATAGTTTGGGAACTCTAGTTGGATGAGCCACACTTGAAGCTGAGATTAAATGTCACCATAATCTTGTGTGTGTAGAAAAAAAAAAANAAAAAAAAAAAGATTGTTTGATTGTGTGAAAGTCAAGTATATAAATAAACCTTTATTTATATAGCGCTTTTTACAATGTAGATTGTATAAATTATGAAAGTAAAAATGTACCTTAATTGCAGGCTTTAAATTAATGACTTTTGGGATTAAAAAAACTGTTTTGTACCACTTGGATTGTCTATTTTATGAAGTTCATGGAAACACAATATTCTCATTCATAGTGGAGTTTCCTTAGAAACTATCTTTGAAGTGCATTTATTATGCTAAGCACTGCTTATATGTTCCATTAGTACAGTAAAAATGTGGTTTCTCATGCATGATTGAGCTCATTGACTTCTATAAATACGTTAAGGCAAAACTCGTATTTCTTTGCAAACAAAATGCATCAGTTATATGTTCCATTTGTACATGAATTATATTTGTTTCACACTACCCATTACCTTCTGTTCTTATGGTCAAATGCATATTCTTGTTTGAGTGTTCCTGCATGACACTGCTTACTGAAAAGAGTAACTTTGCATGTAAATGCATATCTGACGCTTAGCATTGGCCCTTTGTGAATATGTACTGACTTTTAACACTGTTTCCTCACTAGCAATGTTGTCTTCCTGCTGCTGCTTCTATTAATGTTATTGAAAAAATGCATGTTCTCACGCTGACTTTGCCTATATGCATATAATTATTTAACTCCTTGTGTCATATTCACAACTTCATCAGACATGCTTAGTTTGAACGTTGTGTATGGTTGCTTCAATTAGGAATTGATAAATGCAGACCAAGCAACAGTGTTTTGTGATTTGGAATTTGGGGACATAAATCTTGGAAAAAGATTTTTTTATAAATTGATCATGTGACACTGAAGACTGGAGTAATGATGCTGAAAATTCAGCATTGCCTTCAAAGGAATAAATTACATTTTTAAATATATTCAAATAGAAAATAGTTCTTTTAAATTGTAGTAATATTTTACAACATTGTTGCTTTCTGTATTTTTGATCAAATAAATGCAGCCATCTTAATTATTCCAAACTTTTGACCAGTAGTGTGTATATATAGTGTAGCGAGCTAGCTCAAAAGGGAAATATGAATAATTAATCATAACTCGTTATAATTAATTATAAATATTTGAATCAGTTAATCGAATTAACCTGATGTAGCTGAATTAATATTACAATCAATTAATCTGTTCAGCCAGCGAACACTCAGTATTGATCGTCTATCAACTCTTCAGAAAGGATATTTTCCGTGGCCATAGGAAAATAACTGTTTCTTAGCATGTAGCTGTGATCTTAATCGTTATCAGTGACATTGGTTAATAAGCAGATCAGAATCAACTCGCAAGAATGTGCACACAAGTTTTATTTAACTAAATCATGAACACATTGCTAGACTAAACACACACAGACATACACAAATCACGCATACATAGGAAATGAGAGAGTGGAAATGAATTTCAACCGTAGTATAATAGAGGAATGAAGCTATGAAAAGAGTCATTTAACGAGCTGGAAGAACAATCAGTTTCTCACTATAAAGCACCTTTGTTAACAAAGGGGTTACAACTTAATACTAAATCGCCATTTAGTGTTCAAATGTAAGATACTTGCAAATGCCTTAGATGTTAAGGAGCGTCCGGATCTGCAGGCTCAGAAGAAATTCTTGATGGTTCGGTCCAATGGTGCCGAAGTTATAGTCAATATCTTCTGCAGTGAATGAAGAAAAGACGACAAACTTGCACTGTTAATTTGTGTCCATTTATACTCTGATAAATGACATTATGGAGTCTGCATGTTGTGAAGATTGACTTTCACAATTGTGTGTTGGATCGCTCCAGACGCTACAATAGCTTGTAGTAATTTATACTTTATTTCTTGTGGAAAGGTAAGAAAAACAAGCTGAGGCTGTACTACCTGTCCTGGCTGAGGAATAAGATCTTGCGTAATGATCCAGAGGTGGAAAAGAAACAGGGCTGGACCTCAGTGGGAGAACTGGAGGGATGTGTCAGCTACAAAGTAGGTGAGTGCAGAGCAAGGCAACATTTTAAATATGTTTCTGTTGCAATGGACTTTACCAACAAACATCAGTGTGCTACATCTCAAGCAGTTTTACTGTATACGAGGGCTAAACTCATTTTACCACAGGCATTCAAGGTAAGCCACTAAAAACATTCTAAGTGTTATAATTATAAACACTGACATTTATTATAATACACTGCATGGAAATACCTAGTGAACTCAATCTAGCAAACCAGAAGAGGAAGTATTATCCAGTCCTGTAAGTAATAAGTAGCCAGACAAATAGTAAGTCTGGATCTTCTTTTAAAGCGATAGTTCACCCAAAAATGAAAATAATCCCATGATTTACTCACCCTCAAGCCATCCTAGGTGTATATGACTATCTTCTTTCAGACAAACGCAGTCAGAGTTATATTAAAAAATATCCTTGCCCTTCCAAGCTTTATAATAGTAGTGAATGGCTCTCCTGATTTTGAAGCCCAAAAAAGTGCATCCATCCATCATAAAAGTAATCCGTTCAACTCCAGGGGCGATGGGTTTTTGTAAGAAAAATATCCATATTTAAAACTTTATAAACTAAAATAACTAGCTTCCGGCAGATTGCCTACGCAAGTCAACTTACGCCAAAAGAGTAACTTCTGATGCAATGTGTGACATAGGATGTAGGAGTAGCGTAAGCTTAGACACTGCTCGCGGTTCAAATAAATGGGGCTGGGTAACAAACTCAAGCTCCTCTTCTCTTACATCAAAATCCTCTGATATTTCTCTTTAAAAATACTAGTTTTAGACTTCTAATTCCTGACCAGTGTTATGTTTGCTCTATCCTCTGCGCTTCCGCGTTCGTCAGCGCGTCAGGTCAGAGGTTACTCTTTTGTAAGACGTAAGACGATTTGCGTAGACCATCTACCGGAAGCTTCTTATTTTATTAACCCCCTGGAGCCGTGTGGATATCTTTTATGATGTATGGACGCACGTTTGGGATTTCAAAATCAGGAGCGCCATTCACTACCATTATAAAGGAAGAGCCTTGGAAGAGCCAGGATATTTTACAATATAAATCCATGATTATGTTTGTCTGAAATAATATAGTCATATACACCTAGGATGGCTTGAGGGTGAGTAAATCATGGGATCATTTTCATTTTTGGGTGAACTATCCCTTTGAGAGTGATTTTTGGTGGTTGTATTTGAAATCGCAGAATGACACACAATAATAGAGATTTTTAAAGGAAAACAACATGCATTTAAACAGGGGTATGTATGTACTATAATAATGTAGGCTAGAATGGTTTGATAAATGTCTGTCTTCCATGTAATCACCATTTTGATTATCATTTAACTAATACTAACTTCTTTCAGTTCGGTATGAAAAAATCAAGTTCCTGGTCATCGCCTTGAGGAGTGCTGTGGAGATCTATGCATGGGCTCCCAAGCCATACCACAAGTTCATGGCTTTCAAAGTAAGTCTTATATGTTAGTAGAGATGACCATTGTAAAATGTCACAAACTGGCTGCCAAAATGTTTCTGGGTCGTATTTTATAACGGAAAAATAAATCAAAAGAGGAAATTATGAGAAGCGAAAGAGATTGATATTACCACAATGCAAAATTAATTATTACAAAATGCTAAATTATAAATAATAAGTAATTATTAAATTATAAAACATGTGTGCTTCATAAAGTATTTGTCGTTCTGCCCATAAGTTATGCTTTTTAGAAAAAAAAATCAGGTGAGCCACGAGCAAGTTAACTGCGTCAGAAAAACCATGCCAAAATAAGTCTTTATTATTAAGTCTTTACTATTATCAAAAATCTCGCCCGGTAATCATAATTTGTGTGAAAAGGAACAGAAGTGTTTGATGTTTTACTGCCACTAGTGTTCATTTCATCTGGAAACCAGTGAAATTCAAGTATAGGGTTGAAATATAAGGCTCTTAATAGGTTTCTAAGATTACCAGTACAGTACGTCTAATTATTCTTATAGACCAAGGCCCAGGAGGCAGTTATGATCATAACCATACTTTCTAACGTGATATTTCTAATTACCTGCTGTTTACTTTTATATATTGTTCCATTTGAAAAAAGAATAGGGTGGTGTAATGATAGATAATGTAACTGGAAGTTTTTGGAAATGGGTCATTTTTGAGTATGTGTCCTACTTCACTGCTGTCCTGAGAGACTTACTCTACTTCTGACATGAAGTTCTGCCATTTATATTTATAACATCGACTCAGATTTTTGTCCTGTCCATTTTTATGGACATGAACACATAGTATGTTTACTTTTTTCAAAGAAAACATTACCTGCAACTATATTCCTCAGTTTGGTTTAGCAATGGGCATCATATTTTGCTACATAAAAACATTTTGCTATATAAAAAAAGATCTGCATCATTATAAATATGGGTCAGATGGATATCTTGGCCCATTGCATCACACTTTGCATCAGCCATGTTATAAAAATAAAAAACAATACTAAAACTGAGAACATCAAAGCACTCAAAAGCATTGTGTGCGATCACTTTGCAAAGACTCGAGTCCAGTTCACAATCGCAGACTAGTTCTGGTTACCCTAATAGCAGTTATGAACCTTGCTGCCACTAAGATTTTTCCTTGACACCAAATGAGTTTTTATGCTGCTAAAAATGAACATTCTGGAAAAATGTTCTATATTGATTGCACCATTATGTAATGCATTAAGAATGAACACATGCTCTTTGTGGCCGCAAATATCGGACTGTGAGTCAACACACAATTGATTGTCATTCGTGCAACACATGATCTTATATATGTTGTTCCACACATCACCCTTATACGTGATTTGATCATCATGTAAAATCAGGTAATTAAAAGACACTAACAATGCTTGGACAGACAAGACAGAGAAGGTTACTTTTAATATGAAACAAAGTCTCAAATTTCAAATTTTGTCATTTTTAAAGAAATTTAAACAATCATTTCCATTTTGTGGCTCTTTAATGTGTCGTGAAAGATCGCTGTAGCACCTCAGTTCAAGCGGCTCGTGAACTGATCATGTCTTCCTACTAGTTAGGCTAATTTATAACATCAAATAAACATGAATGAACATCAGAAGGAATGTTGTTTCAACCACGGAAAGACATCAATACACACCATTTTTCAAGTTTAAGTCCACTGATGTTAATCTATTAACTCCCCTGACTGCTTTGTCTGACAAAACGGTGGATTCGGCATTATGGTTGGTTAGATCGCCTGTCAATCAAACTCCCGGCGAAGGGTCAACCTTAACTTCTAGATTAACTTCTAGATCTTGTGGACACAAAAAGTGGTAGCTGATAGGAGACAGATCATGTGAGCTCCACTGTCACCACTCTCATTGGTAGTCACTGTGTCAAGTCATTCCTCATTTGCATAAAGCTGAACTTTTCTTAAAACAGGCCCACATCCTGTCACCTAGGGTCACTGCCATTTACGTCGCTGGAAGTCACCAACTCTCATAGAATGTGTATGTATTCAGATCACACCAAGCCACTGATGTGCACAAGGCCAACTCAATATACAAGAAACACTTGGAAAGTGTCACCGTAATTCTCTTAATAAGCATAAATTATGTTTTTGTCATGGCTGGCATGACCTTGTATTGTCAAACTTTGACATTGTGCTTTTTAATATGCCTTGTCAGGTTTGAAAAGTTATTTTAAAGATGAGGAATACATCCTCTGTGTGCAACAAATTGCTGTCTGATATATCACTCCAGATACTGTCAAAAATGGTTAAACCTTTCACAAAATTCTATATTTTGTAAATATGAATTTTGACGTCCACATAATTGCGCATTTATGACCCATAATTGTTTTCTTGAAAGAGTTACTTTCAGAGCTCAAAAACTTCCTATGTAGCCCCAAAAGACCATTAACTGAATCTCAACTGCAAAAACAACTCTGACGTCCTCTGATTTATGATGTCAGAAGCCCAAAAGCTGTGCTCACACCACCAGTGTTTTCTCTTTCACATTACTGAAGCCGATACTGTATTAATCAATCTCAGTTCCCTTTTTTTGTTCTCACATTAGCTTTGAATATATTATATCCTGTAACTAAAGATGACAATAACCAAAACGCTGGAAAGTCTTATCACAGTTGACATAACCCAAGTCCAGTGAAGGCACAATTTCATCTGTCAAAGTGGAGAGCAGTGAAAACTGACTGGATCTAAAACTTTTAGATGACACAAAGCTCAATTCTGTTTGCAGTGCAGAATAACTGTTGCACTGTATTACGTGAGACTATCAGCCCAGTTTGCAGTTCCGTTCACACATCACAAATTAACTGCAAATTTCCTAAAAATGTATGGGTGTGAGTCGGGTTATGGAATTTGATTTGTTTTACAAAGACACTGTTATTGAAGCAGTTACAAACAATATTAGCCCAATCAGTGTCTTAGTGGAGAAACTCCTCACCCGGAAAAAGAAATGAATAATAAAGAATAAAAAAGCGTAATTTTTTGGCAATATTGTGTTCATCCTTTGTTTATTTCCCAGTAGATGAGTAACTCGGTTGTTCTTTATCTTTGGTCAGTCTTTCAGCTCACTGCCGCAGAAGCCCCTCTCAGTCGACCTGACGGTGGAGAATGGACAGAGGTTAAAGGTCATCTATGGGTCTCACTCTGGCTTTCATGCTATTGATGTGGATTCAGGGACGCCCTTCGATCTGTACCTGCCCAGTCACGTGAGTATCCCAGCAAGCACTTGTCTACACCTGTAGCAGTAGAGCTGTCTGTTGTAATTAGATTTTCCTTTCAAGTTAATGTTTTTGGGTCATGCTAGCATGCTAGGTCACTGAGAAAATCATGCAAACATCCAGTATGGTCAGCTGTAACACTGTTATGATATATGGTCCCATGTTGTCTGCACTGATGGTGGAACACGACTGAAAATTATTAAGAGCATAAATTCACAAAAACACTTAATTGATACATATGCATACATTAAAACTGCATATGCATATATAAAAACAGTCGCAGTATAAAATGTGTCAGTATATTTTATTTAGCACATTGAAAATGAGTGTCACAACTGTCCTGCGATAGTACTCCTAGTTTTATAGGAATTAATAGTTTTTTGTCATTTATTTTATTGGTAGACA